>JANHGN010012793.1:3019-22501 GCA_024605025.1 Megaceryle maxima
GATGGTAGCATTAAATGCTAAATAATAATAATAATAATTAAAAAAAAAAAAAAAGGAAAAATCACAACAACCATTATCAAGGCTCAGAAATGAAAGCATCCTATTACACTGTTTATTGTTTTTATCAGTCAGTGTAGCACCAGAGAGAATCAGTCCCTCACTGTTTGGAAATGTGTTCTGCTCTGAGAAGTTCTTTGCTTTACTCCAGTAACAGCAGCTAAAACTCCCAGTTTAAGGAAGAATCAGAATTTCACTCTCATAGAGAGCAAGATCTTCAAAGTTACCATCATATCAACTTGTCAACAGAATTCATTTTTCCAAACTACACAGTATTCTTCAAATTGAAGTAATAAAACACTAGTAAAAGTAGCAGATTTTCAAAAAGACAGTCCATAACTTTGACACGAAGTTCTGACCTTCTGAGATGAGGTTATTTACTGTAGAATTTGGTGGTGCTAGATGTGGCCCTTTTTTAAAAGGGCCTGAAAAAAGATGAAAAATATTCTTATCATTATCTAGCTCATCTTCAATACTATTTATCTGCTTCTAAGCTATGTCTATACTAGGAAAAAAAAAAGGTAGTATTTTTATTATCTTTTAAGGCTCCTCTTTGTCTCTTCATTACTTGGTTGGGAAGGTACCAAGAAAAATAAAGTTGCTTTAATAGGGAAAATACATTAATGTATGTAACTCAACTTTTCACACCTAACACAGGTATGGTAAAGCAGGAGCAGATGTGTATCTAAAATTTTGCTTTGCCAGTAACCTGGGAGATCAAGGAGGAGATGCACAGTATGTTGTTATTCACCACTAGTGGGAGACAGATTTGATTTATCTATCTATTTTCTTTCCCTCAAGGGAATGTGGGTGCAGTGTTATATCTCTGGGGTTTTCAGCATGAAGCATAGCTCCTGTAGTTTTTGCTTTGCCTTCTAAGTCACATGAAAATAGCATTCTTCTGTTTTTATTTGAGATATCTCTTTATTATAAATTCTATATAGTTTAGACGGCTTCCATTTGATTTGACTTTTTTTTTCCTACTGTCTTTCATATTTTGCTGAGTTATTCCTTTCTTAAGAGCACCTTGCTGCCACAAAATGCAGAACCTTGATTGGTTTTGAGGGTTCTTGATTATCTCACAAACTAGTTTAATGCTGTTTGGTGACTTCTGAGCTTACCTTCTATTTTCAGGAATAAATCTCCATTACATTGTCTAGAAATGTAGAACATTAACTGGTAGCTCCATGGCAGGTGGAGTAGAAAAGCTAGAAGTATGTAGCCAGCTACGGTACCAGGCACTGTGAAGCGTCTCATCAAAGAGAAGTGAAGTTATAGTACAAGTAGGCATACCCACACTAGCCTTCATCCAATTTACCTGAAGAGCAGTGATGAACTTATGCTAACAGTTTGAGCACTGAGCACCCAGAATCCCACAGGATTTCAAACTATACAAAAATCCACTGTAAAACCTCCCTTTTCCTACCCATATCAGGGTAAATGAGATTGTATGCTTAATTGGAATGCAGTCATACTTCCATTTGATACCTTAGTCCTTACTTGGGGCAGCTGGATGGATTTCCCTGTATTTTACTTGATTTGCCTCGTACTAGCTAAAATAATTTAAATGCATGTAAAGTAGTAGAAACAGTATGGGAGGCTGGCAGGTCGAGAATGCAAAAGGAACATAAGAGTTTAAACAAAATGTTCCCTCTGTTGGGCTCAATGGTTTGGATACGTAGCCTTTTATAGCTGATTCTGATTTAGAATTTCTTGCCAGTGAAAAGGAGCAGAAAAACCCAAACATCTTTGCTTGTCCATGTTTACGCTGGAATAAAAATGAGGTGGAAAAGGAAAGCTGACTGAAATGTCCATTGCATCTTTTGCAGTCAGTTGTTTTTCAATTTAAGTTCTGTGCTTAAGAAAATGTTTAAGGTTCCATTGCCAACGTAATTTCAAAATATTCTGTTTTCCATTAAAAACTCAAAATATTTTTAACAAGTTTTAAAAATGTTTAAACTCTTCTGGGACCTCTTTCATACGCTGCTAATTCTCAGTATGACTTTTTTCTGTAATTACTTGCCTTTCAATGCAGTAACATCTGGGAGCGTCCTTCTAGACCCTTTTCCCAAGATGTCATCATTCGTTGGTTCAAAGAAGAGCAGATCCCTCGACGTGCTGGATTTGAGAGGAACACCAACAGAATTGCTCAGTGGTTTCACGGTAATACACTGATTCTTCATTCCTTATATAACAGAGCCATAAGCATACGCTCACAAAATAAATCTTGCCAGCTTTCATCGCAGAAAGGAACGTCTACTGACATTGAGAAACGTGGTGCTTGTAAACAAGATTTTTGCATCATTCCTATTATTAGCATATGGTTTCTGGTTTGGTTCCCTTTTTTTTTTTTTCTGATCTAAGTAGACTAATTTATGACTCATATCACCAAAGTTGGGGTTTTTTTAGAAAAAAACCACCACAATATTTTTTTTTTCCATTATACACTTGCTCTAAAATAGTAAGCTAGCAGGAGAAATGAGATGAAGATAGGGTGAGGATGACTGCAGAATAAACTGGCAAGTACCGTAGTGATGTGATCTATCTGCTTGGCTGACGTTCAAGTTTTTGCTTTACCTATTTGCAAGAAGGGCTTGAACTCATGTCTGTTTAATCCCTGTTGTACACTCTAAAAGAGAGTAGCATTTTTTTTCTTGCTTGCTTGCTTTTGCAAAGAAAAATTATTGAAAGACTGTGACTTCTCTCAGAAAGACTTGGAAGTGTAGGATTTTTAGGCAGTTGTTATGAAATGGGAAAACCAATTCCCATTCAGATCCATAATTTGCTGTCATGGAGTTCATGCTTCTAGAGTTCATAGCATCTCTTAGGCTTTTGCTTTGTACAGCATTTATTATGCAGCTGAATCTTTGATATCAAATTCACAGGTAAGACATCTTACTTTAATAGGTATAAGCAATTATATTTTTATTTGTTATATTTAAACATTAAAAAAAGAAAAATCCAGCTTAATTGCTGACAGAATTGAGGGACTGGAAAGATTTTAAAGTTAAATCTCTGATTTTATGTTGCTGCTTTTTGTGAGTCTGCTATTTTCTTTGTTCAAAACACTAAGCTGACCCTGATCTTATTTTCATTATTTCTGAAGCATAAGATGATGATGTGTGAGCATTCTAAACTGAACAAGGCAAGGAAGAGTGCTGAATGTGTTTAATGCTTCATATAGTTCAGATTTCTTTTTATGATACACAAATCCCTATATCTACTAAAAGACATCAGCAAGCTGCAATTCTCATTGGCTTAATTAGCCAAAGACACCGACGTACATCATAAATGGCTTGTAAATGCTATGTACTTCCATTTCTTATGAACAGGGGTTTATATATTTATACATATAATTTACATTTTTGTACAAAAGACATTTGGAGCAGTTTCTTTCTGAGACACAAACTGATTACAGTTTCATCTGTGGACATTTTTCCAAAGTATTTTCAACCATGATCTTTCTGTGGGGATCAGTGGCAATTTTTTTCCCTGCTTGTGCAAAGTTCCTATCTGTATCAATCGACATATTTATGAAAACAATTCACACCTTAAGAAGGCATCTGTGCTTGAGCTAATACCTGTGCAGTCCCTATGACTTCAGTGGCTTTTGGATTAGTCCGTTAATCTCTGCAAGAATTGAGGAATTCATCATCTTTCTTTAGTTTCTTAGATCATGCTGTTCATGTCTTAAGAAACTGTGACTATCCAATAACATTTATAAGAGTGTGCATAGCACCTCATTTGTCCTTCTTCCACTTAAGGAGACTGTTTTAGCTTCTGCAGCTCTGCTCAGATTCATCATAATCCTTAGTGACCAGCTCAGCTGCCTTGTAACTCTTCGGGAACGGTCAAAGCTAAATAGTGGGTTGTTGCAGATGTAGTAGTCAATGTTTTGTAGTGTTATGTAGCCTCTGTGTTAGGTTTTGTGATGTAGACAAACACTGATGGAAAACAAACAAGCAAACAGAACCCAGGGGAAAATTTTATAAAGTATTGACATATTTTAGCTTATTTTTTTCCCCGGGATTGTGAAAGATTGTGAGTTGTACTGTATACTGCTATTTAGGATCCTCTGTGTGGTGGTGTTTTGTACTCTATTCAGGGAACCAGGATGTACTTATGTGTTTTGTGTTCAACAAAAATACAGAAGGAGGTATCTGACTTGTATAAGAAATGAGCAATACAAAGGAAAGGCGTTTTGCAAAGCCCAGAATTATGGCTAACCACTGGAGCCAATGGGGCACTAATATAACCATCATTTGGATGGGTGGATCTTTCTGTGGAAAGAACTGCTGCCTACTAATTAAAGTTGTCTACTGTTATGATGGCAAGCTCTTAAAACCTCAAGCATCTCTCAAAACAGGTATAATCAGGTCCTTCACACCTTTGAACCATGTCTGTATTTTCTTATATCCTAGTTTTGGACCATAAAATGGGAGGATAATACTCTGCCTCATGGTACAGAATCACAGAATTGTCACGGTTGGAAAAGACCTTTAGGATCAGCACATCCAACCATCAACAACAACAACAAAAAACAACCAACAAAACAGACCCCCCCCCCCCAAAGTCACCCCAACATCACATGAGAGCATGTCCTAAAGTGTCTACACGTTTTTTGAATACCTCCAGGGATGGTGACTCTGCCACCTCCCTGGGCAGCCTGTTCCAGTGCCTGACTCTTTCAGTAAAGAAATTCTTCCGGTCTAAATATCTCCTGGTGCAACTTTGGGCCATGTTCTCTAGTCCTGACTTGAAAGAATAGTCCAGCACTCACCTCATTACAACCTCCTTTCAGGTAGTTGTAGAGATTGATAAGGTCTTCCCTCAGCCACCGCTTCTCCAAACTAAATAATCCCAGTCCCTACCGCCTCTTCTCACAGGCCTTGTTCTCTAGACCCTGTCTGAACTCACTCCAGCAAGTCAATGTGTTTCTTATGGAGAGAACTGTGCCCAGAGCTGAGCACAGTACTTGAGGTGTGCCCTCACCAGTGCACTACAGGGGCACAATCACACCCTTCTCCTGCTGGCACACTATTTCTGGTACAGGCCAGGATGCCATTGGCCTTCTTGGCCACCTGGGCACACTGCTGGCTTGTGTTCAGCTGGGTGTTGACCAGCACCCCCAGCTGCTTTTCCTCTGGGCAGCTTTCCAGCCACTCTTCCCCAAGCCTGTAGCGTTGCCTGGGGTTGTTGTGCTGAGACATGATGGGACAGCTCACATGACTGGAATGTTGTCACGGATGGTTATGTACTTTTTAGGAAAAATAGACCAGCAAGACAAGGTGCTGGAGTCTCTCTTCCTGTGTGAGAGCGACTGCAATGCATTCAACTCTACCCAGGGTGGGGATGAAGAGTGCTTTGAAGGCTTATGGGTGTGAGTTAAAGGGCATGCAAATAAAGGTGAAACTGTTGTGGGTATCTACTGCAGACCACCAAACTAGGAAGAGGATGCTGACAAGACCTTCTACAGGCAGCTGGAAGTAGCATCAGCATGGATGAGCAAGGAGCATGGGCAAAAAGGGACTGGCCACTTGGGAGAATGATAGGAATGCTGTCAGGGTATGTCGGGATGCAACAAGGAAGGCCAAGGCCCTCTTGGAATTAACTCTGGCAGAGGAAGTAAAGGAGAACAAGAAGGGATTCTTCAAATGCATCAATGGTAAAAGGAAGACGAGGGAAAATGCGGGCCCACTGCTGAGTGTGGTGGGAGACCTGGTGACAGAGGATGCAGAGAAGGCAGAGTTACTGAATGCTGCCTTTGCTTCAGTCTTCCCTGCTAATAAAAATTCAGTCTTCCCTTCTATGAAATGCAGGACCCCGCACTTGGCCTTTTTAAAGCTTTTTGAATACACTGCATTGAGACATATATTACAGTTCCATTAAAAAGGCAGATATGAGTTTGTTACAAAATGACACGTTTTTTCCAAGGTCAGTAGACCTTTGCTTACCTGCTTTGGCTGTCAGGTTGTTCAGGTTTTTATCTAAAGTTAAGCATTGGCTGATGCAGTCTCTTCAAATTGTACTATGGAATATGTTATTTTCTAATACAGAGATGAAGGTTTGAGACAGATGCATTTGGCTAAAATAATGAACTCCAAATAATAATGCAAAATATCTTTACCCTCATATTCTTGGCATATTTCCCATGTTAAGTCATAAATCTGGTCTGGATTCTGTTTGAAAATAGATATTGTCTAGGCCACTTTCAGGGGATGTGAAACAGGGTAACATATGGTGTACTTAATGCACCTGAAATTTTCTTCTGTCTTCATTTGAAGACTCACTACAAAATGTTTTGTTTGGAGTGGAGTAGTAAAATCTGTAGTAAAGAAAGTCTTTTCAAATCTGAGCCTTTCCTTCCTTCTTCACGTAAAGTTACTTCTTAAATGAATGTCAGCTTCACTTTCACCATCTCTGTTTATCTCTCAGAATTATCATCAATTATCTAAACTCCTCTAACATGTTTTTACTGTTTTCCTGACAAAAAGAATTAACACATTAAAGATGCAAACTATAATGTTTAGCTGAATTTTGGATGTAAATTCTACTTTTGCTATGTTTGAATAATGGATCCTTGCCAAAAACTGGATTGTTTACCCCTTCGATATAGGATATCTTTTTAAAAGCTTCTGAAGAATAAAGCACTGCTTTAAAATGTTATTTCTATCTTAAAACCATCTTTAATGCCTTCAGAAACCATAAAATTAGGTGATCTTTATTTGGATTGGGAAGCAATGAACCTTCTTTAAGTGGCTTGTGCTCACATTAGTGGCCACAGTGCAATAATGCTCAGTTCCCAAACTGCCAAAGTAAAGGAGAACCAGAGAAAGCAATTAAGGTGTCACTGAGACTGTCGTGGGAATAAGGCAATTGGTGTCTGTATCTTTTACACAAAACCCAGCTGTCTTCATTTGTATTAAGAGATGTGTTAGGTTTGAGTGAAAAGAATTATACCTTCAATTTTTTCTAGATTTTGTTAAATACTGATCAGTTTGATAACCAGGAAGTTAACTGCGTTCTACTCTCTTATCTGCTAATTGATGAATATGGGCAGATGAATCTAACTTACAAGGGCATCCTAATGTCATAATCACGATGTATGAACCTGTTTCTAAATCTGGATTCAGAACATGCTCTGCCAAGATCTCAGTTGCTGTACACTTTAAAAGCTGGGATGTAATTTGGTGTTTAGGATGGGAGATCTCAGAAGGGCTAGAGAGAGAGACATGCTCATTGTTTTGTCAAGTTTAGCTTTGAACTGGAATTTTCTTTTCAAACCTCTGTGCAACCCAAGCCAAGTAAGGGGTTAGCAGCCTTCTCTGTATGTTGAAGAGTTTTGCCAAACTCTATCACAGATATTAGCAAATTGTAGTTTTCAGTTTACTTCAGGCATAAGACACTGGGTATAGAGTTCCATACAGCAACAAAACCACAGGCCTCTTCCTCCCGTAAGTATTTAACAAAAGGCTGTGGGTGACTGAAACACAGTATTTCCTTTTGTTTGCTCTGTCTTTCCCTTGTCCTTTAACCTTTCTTTTTGCTTGAAATATGTTTCTGCATTTTTTTTTGTATTCCCACTCCTTTGTCAACAGCTGGTTTTGATATTTTTGGTATTTTTCTTTTAACTTGAGATGTCAGACTTTTCTCTCTTGTATATTCTGTTCTGCAGTTGGTTATTTTCTCTACAGAACATTGAAGAGTCTTGCTGTTTGTAGAGGGGGGCGATCTCTGAATATTTCCCCAGGTTTAGCTGAGACCAGTGTTTTATGATTGTTGATGTTATTTATTCATGAAATAAAAAGGATGTCTCAAATGTATAGCGAGTATAATATGGTATAAGAAAATGAGGTGGTTATTCATTGCCCATCTGTGAGGTGGCTGTATGCATGTTTGCTAAGCATCTGCTCTAGCACTATCAGATCTCTACTTGCCTTCAGGTTGAAAGGAAAGTTCAGAGGCTGATATCACAGATCTGGAAACATGAGGTAGTTGCCCTAAAGTTTGTACCTTTTAAAATGTAATTGCAGTAGCATGGTTCCTATTGTGGAGAGCTATTTTATCAGGGGAAGTCCAGGTGGCAGTGCAGTTACTGGCTAAAGGAGTGCCAAGCTGTGAAGCTGATCAGAGCAAGTTGAATTATAGATCAAAAAACACCGAGAGAAGCAGAAGCTGAGTAATTCCTGAGGTCAGGGCAGCCAGGGAAGACAATTTTCAATTTATTTGGATCATATTGCAAATGTTGATAGATAAGGCTTATTTTCAGATGGCTAATACTGTTTTCAGGAAGAAGCTTATTTTCAACAGGAAAATCTAGCAGCCCTAAATACTGAGAATGGCTCTGAAAAATCAGATGCTCTCATTAAAGGATTCAAGGCAATATTTTTGAAAGTCCAGTAATTCTGAGTTCTTAAACAGCAGTGGCAACACTGCACATATCAGTACAGCTAAACTGTGGGAAATACAGCTTGTGTTGTAGTATTTTTTAAGGGACACAGAAATAGCATTGTTTTGGTTTGAAAAACAGCTAACAGTTAATACAGTTTGCTGCTTTGAACATAAAAGGACACTTTCTTCTGCTCTTAAAGAATAACCTTCCAATCGTTGAATAAATGCATGTTAGGAATATGTAAAGCAAGTGTTGTAAATCCAGCAAAAGTACAACCGTCTTGATATTCAACAATCTGTTTTCCAAGCCAGTGCTTTATCATTATCTAGTTTTACTTCTGTTTGAGAAAATTCACAGATAGATTCTCTGCTTAAGTAAACTGAGCCCCAGGGGTCTGAGAGTTTTTTCCCTTTTAGAATTGTTGTTGATGGAGTACTTTGGTGGGAAAAAAGATACAAGATCTTGTTAAAAATCTCCTGAATTAATTGAGAGCTTTTCCACTGTCTTACACAGGCCTTGAAAGATGCATTAAAAAAAAAAAAAAAATAGCGTGAGAAGCTTGGTATCTAAAACTTCCTGTGATTGGGAAACATCTGGAATGGAATCAGACAACTCCTATCTCAAATGAGAAAAACAGCTGAAATGAGAAATAGTCAGTTACAATGTACCTGTTATCTTGCACACATTCGCAGGACCGTTCTGCGTCTCCAATTTATACAAGTAAATCAAGAAGGGGAAGTGTGAGATTGAAAGAGAGTTACAGCATATCAGAATTTATTTTGAACAATTGTCTAGGAAAGATTAAAAAAATAAGACTTTGAAGATGATAGATTTAGAAGAGACAATGTCTTACTCCCTTGATCAGAAAGGTAGATTTCTCTGTTTTCTACTCTGCCAGCCTGTTTAAAGCGAGAGGGCTGACAGTTGTAATCAACAGTTCAAGTATCTGTAGACTTTGTGACTTGTGGCTGCTGTGGGCACGCACTCAGGTCGGCACAGGCTGATAGTTAATGCCATCTTGTTGGTTTTGTCTAAAACAAGCAGTGCCGCAGTCATTTAGTATTAAACATCATTCCTAATCTGTGTGGATTGTTAGGAATGAGTGTGGGAATCTTGGCAGGAAGAACAGATCCGGAACACGTTTGGACACCAGATTATGCCCTCATCACATAACCCTATGTTAGGAAGTGGTCTGGGACATACTTGAGCGAGGAGGCAGGCGGTGCTGCCACCCCAGTTGTCCCCATCTGTGGTTGAACAGAGTACATTAGCTTCCGAGGCTGCTTCACCCTGTGCTTTTCATCACTGCTGCACTCAGACAGATTGATGCGTGATCCCCATCTCACAATGGTTATGCAGGAAGAATGAGAACTCTGTTGTATTATATGAAGGGGTTGGCTAAGCACTGAATGAGGCAAGTCAGGCTGGTAAATCTGTGTCTAGCATACACAGGACTGATGATAGGCTCACTCTGGTTTTGTACCATGGCCTTTAAATAGTAACAGTACCGCAAATTTATTTGACTTTGAAATACTTATAAAGCAGTAAGGTTTATAACCTACACATACAGGTTTTATTGGGGCACTGTACATGAACCAGTTTGTCCGTGCAGTTTTTTATATATATATTCTCTATATGGGTGGATCTACACATAGTTATTAGAGCCACGGTCATCTCTTTACTTGCTGTGAGATGGAACATTATTTCTTTTTTATATATTTCCAGGGCATATCAAAGATCTACTGGATGTTCTGATAGTATTTTTCAAAGATAGCACAGTATTTGGGGTTAAGTGTTTCGATCCTGGTAGCAGGTTATGGGTGTCTCAAGTCAAGTCAGACCCATAATATGTGATAAAACCCAGATAGTCCATCAGCCGTAATTCAGTTCTAAGGTTCTTCCTTAAGAAATGAGAAGAGTTTTGCTGTTTTCTGAGAAGTAAGATGATTCTTCATATGCTAAGTCATTCTACTTAGGTCATAATGATTGTTTCAGTCTGTCAGTTCTTTTGTAGGCTTTGGAATTGTTTTTCTACTTCCATTACAGTTCCAAAGTGTCTACACAGACAGGTTATTAGCAAACAAAATAAATGTTTTAGGCTCATGGCTCCCCTTGGAAGGGAGCAAAGTATCAAAGTGAGGTAATGTGAGCTGTAACATGCTGCAAGGAGAAAGGAAGCACAAAAGAACTGCAGGGAAATTGTAGAATGAGGCAACTGAATAATTAATGTAAATAGGCTAATTGCTAATGTGAAATTAGCTTTCTTATTCTTTTACAATACATTGTCCTTCTTGACTGCTTTTTAACTGGAAGCTATATTCTAAAGATAGAAGGCAGCAATTTTTCTGAACAGGTATTGTAGACAGTAAAAATGAGATAATAAAGAGCATGTAACCATGAAGGGGAAGCAAGTTTGTTGAAGTGTTAATGGTTTCATGATACAAACAGGTCAGGTGCAGTGCCCATACAGTGCACTGCTAGTCAGTCTTTAAAAAAATAAAATCCTTTCAAGTTTGTGCCAGTTAATTCTTTGCATTTGTAAATAATACACACCAGCTTGTTCAGAGTTTACTTCAATCTCTTAATGAAAAAATATTTTGCTGTTGAAAATCAAATCACATTACATTCTAAAGACTTCTTGCCCCCTTTATTTAAAACACTTTAAGATACTCTTCTCCCTGTGATGCTATTACAGCATGACATAGTGAGCAATTATGATTTCATTTAGTGTAAGCCATTGTGGTAGCTTAATGTATTTACCTGCAATTTTATATTACTGTCCTGCGTTCTGTTTCTAAGGAGACAGTATCTGTGGAATGTTAGATTTGAGTAAAAATCCTTGACATCTACAAGGTTGTTTATACTAAGACTGGAAAAAATGATAACTGTTTATGTTGGCCAAAGTGAATGCAGAAGGCCTTGTTCATCTATCTAGCAGCCTGAATTTGAGCTGTGGTACCCTTTTACATATATTGTAGCCTGTTGCTTACATGCTGGATCGTGCTTTCTCCTTTCAGTGTCAGTTGGATAGGGGTTAATTTGTTAGTTTATCCGTGCACAAGGTGCCCTTCAATGTAGGTTGCTACCAGCAAGAGACATTCAGCTCATGCTGTGTATCTTTAAATGCTGTATCTGGGTGTTTCCAGATCACTCCCTCGAGTATACCACAGGTGTCCTGCGTGGAACCTGGTCAGTCTTGGAAGAACTGCTGATATCCTGCATAATGCTAGTTACTCCATATCTAACTTTATCAGCCGTGCTTCCAACTCTTGTTCCTTTGCCTGCACACATAAAATAACTCACTTCCTATTTTACAGGCTTCCATATATTTTCTTCAGCTTATGCTAGGCTAAATTACATTAATTATTTTATCTGCAGTATTTTTTGCTTAAAGCATAGCAAATACTTGGCAGACAAGGTTCAGAAAATTTTACTCATTTCCCAACAATTCTTACTGCTCCTTCTGTCTTGACATGTGAAGTATTGAAACCACAGTACTATTGATCCAGCTTCAAGGCAAAAGATTACGAGTTACTAGTTCGACAGCTCCTTTGAAATAATGCTATTTTCCTGCTAAGCAAACGCAACTCAAAGAGGATATCAGCAGGTCTGGTGCGTAGTCATGCAGAGGGGAAAAGCATGAGACTGTGTAAAATTGTGTTGCTGGTTTAGCTTAACTCCAGTTCTTCCAGTTAGGAGCAGATTGTGGCACTTAAACTGCTTTCACCGCAGGAGACATAAACAGGAGGAGATGATACAAAAACAAAGGGAAGGGATTTTTTGTGACTCTGTAGGCAACTAATCTGGATGTACCACTTCACCGTGTGATGCTGGCATGGAGGCAGAATGAGATGGAGTGTGGGAAATGTAAATTTGCCTTTCCCCTGCAGGAATGACAGTTCCCTTTCTTCCCTCTTGGATTTCAGAAAGGTCAGTTCTTCCTCCTCCTCCTGGCCTTTCAGTGAATGGGACTGTCAGATCAAACTCATGAATCTTTTCAAGAGGTAGAACTCCGAAAGAGCTGTGCAGATTAGCACGCTAATTAGCATCGGCTCTGGCTGGATCATACCCTACCTCTCTCTTCAGGATTAGCATTCTGTAATAGAATACACAGTACTTCTTAATCCACGACAGGGAGGACTCAGACCTTAATTATCTATCATTCCATGGAACATGCTACTGCTGTTACCACTGCTTCTCACAGTTAGATGTAGCATGGGTCTTTCACGAGTACATGTGGCGATTGTAAATTCATTCCAGTGTCCTTGATAAAAAGACACTTTTGTACTTGAAGTGAGCTGTGAACATTTATAGATATTTCAAACCAAGGTACAAGAAAGTAATAGTTCGTTAGTCATGGGGACAGAGCTCCCTCTCCTATTTTCTCTCTTAACCGTGCTACTGTTTACAGCATAGCTTTGAGAGCTAAGATGGTGATAGTAACAAAACAATTCCGCACACTTGCTGTCTGTGTCCAGATTCTCCTGTCATGTAAACTGGAATAGTCCCCTTGATGAAACTTAACATAAACAAAAGGTTCTTTTCCAGACTTTGTTTCATAGAATGGTTTGGGTTGGAAGGGACCTTAAAGATCATCCACTTCCAATCCCCTTGCCTTGGGCAGGGACACATTCCCCTAGACCAGGTTCCTCAAAGACCGATCCAACCTTGCCTTGAACGCTTCCAGGAAAGGGACACCCACAACTTCTCTGGAATCCTGTTCCCATGAAGAACAGAATCCTAATATTTAGTCTAAATCTACCCTCTTTTAGTTTAAGAGTGTTACCCCTCGTCCATCACTACTCTCCCTGATGAAGAGTCCCTCCACATCTTTCCTGTAGGTTCCCTTTAAGTACTGGAAGGCCACTATGAGGTCTCCCCAGAGCCTCCTCTCCTCTAGGCTCTCTCAGCCTGTCCTCACAGGCGAGCTGCTCCAGCCCCCTGAACATCTATATGGCCCACCTTTGGACTCGTTTGAGCTGGTCCATGTCTTTCCTGTGCCGGGAGCTCCAGAGCAGAGCACAGTACTCCAGGTAGGATCTCACAAGAGCGCAGAGTAAAGGGTGAAAATTAGAAATGAAATAAAAAACCTCTCTTTTCTTCTGTTTGTAACTTTTTCAGAACCTCGGATGAAGTTGGTCCCTCCACTGAAGCCATTCCCGCTGATTTAGTAGCAGCTTCACGCACTTAATTTAGATTATCCTGCTGTGAGTTTGAGCCTAGCTGCTAGCTCACCTTAATTCCAGTGTTGGTAGGAAATGAAGCTATTTAGTGACTGGTTTTTAGTGGTTTAGCAGAGAACTGGGTCAAACCCCAAAGGATGTCCAGAACTGGATCATTGTAAAAGCTGCACATGGTTATTATACTGCTGCTCATTAGGTGTGAAGTTTTGACTATCGCAGTGTTACTCTCCTTTGACTTTGAACAGTGCTTCAGTATCTGGTTCACTTTGAGTGATTAAAGGTAACTCTTTCCCCTGAGGAACAGTACACTAAATCAATATGCAAGAATGATGCAAGCAGCTAGAAAGCACTGTAATTAACAAAGTTAGCTTAAAGCTCCCAAATCTAGCCAAGTATGTGAGAAGAAAAATTAGTTAGCAATATTTATCCCTAGGTGTTGTGTTTTGGGTTTTTTTATCTGGATAAGGAAGTATAATTTCTTAGGTAATTACAGAAAATACCACACTTAAACTGCTTTGTAGGAATCTGTCTGGAACTGCTATTTTTATTTGAATATAGGAAAATACTTCAGATATAGCATGATTTAAAGTTGTATTGCTTTTGGCAATAAAGTTCTAATGATTCTTGATCAAAAAACATGTCAAAAGATTTCTTCTAAGATCAGTGATTCTCCTAGATTATTTAAATATATTTTGGGTTTAACTTCTAATGTACCTAAAAAAATCTATGCATTCTTAAACCTTACACAAAGGGAATATATTTGAGGCAAAACCATTTGCTTTCCATGCTTTTTTCACAGGTAAAGAACAAGGTATATTTTCTACTTATTTATCTCTTGTAACATCATCTGTAAAATTGGAATTCCAGAGCTCCATGTTAATTGTGACTTTTATTTTTCTCCTATTGAGTCAGCTCTGCTGACAGTGTCATATTTACTGTTACAGTTGACATTTAGGTTTATGGAAAATGTATCTTGACAGCTTCCTCAACACTCGGGAGAGTATCGTGTTCTAGGTAAGCTGTAAGACATAGGTGCTTTTGAAGATCATCTTGGGCACATTAATCTATATCTCTACATGTAAAATTGTCCTACTTTTTGGATCTATTAATTTCCTTAAAGAAAAAAAAGAGAAGGGTTGATCAATTCTTTTTGAGTGGGGGATGTACTTTTGTTAATAGCCAAGGACATTTTTGTTATTTAAAAGCAAATTGAGAATGCATTCAACTGCTTTTCTTCTAATTCACAATCAAGAATGTTATCATTAAAGTCTGAAAAGCTTTGATAGTTTATACTTACAAGTTGTTGTGGTGATTGCAGAGCCAATTGCACTATATAATTGCTATTCTCAGCTGATATCTACTCCGTGTATACATGAAAGTGTGTCAAATTGTCTATAAACTGTGGCCCAAATATGTAACAATAGGTTTTTCCTGGGATTGGTAGTTTCATGCTGGGAGCAGACAGCAACCCTCAGCTATGTTACAAGGTACAAGGAAACATAGCATGGGAAGAGTAAAGTGGAGCTTACTGCACCCTAGTGACAATGCCATTCTGGTCCCTACCCACCTGAATGAGGCATGAGCTGCCTTTCTAGGGCTGAGGTAGAATGGACCCTGGCATCAAAAAGTCAACTCTTGCTGCTTATGGAGCTGAAGGTTAAACAAGAGATTTAGTGAGTCTTGTTGGATGCAATGAAGAATCAAACTGTATCTCCCATATTGTCCAATAAAAAAAACCACAAAACAAAATAAAATTAAAATAGCATAGGTACTTCAATACAATTCAGTATCAATGTGAAAAGACCACTGGAAAGCATGAACAGCTCCAGCAAATTAGCAACTTGTAATGTGATTTTGTTTACTGCCATGTAACTCAGTTAACTTCTAGACATTGCAGTGTCCATCCATGGGACAAATGCTCTTACAGTGAGACCACTAAATTAATGAAGTTGTTTTTCATAATGCTTTCCCAGTGTACTCAATGACAAATCAGTACTAACATAAAATAAAGCCATTTAGATTAGCAGTGTAACCAGGAACACTCCCGAAGAAGGCTCTGAACCGTTCATAATGCTCAAAAGTGTGATCAGCCTAGATATCACCCCTCTGTTGTTAGCCAGTAGAATTACAAAACCTTTCCCACACAGCTGTGCATTTTATATTATGCTATTCAAGATGTTTCTTCACAGAAATTTGACATTTGCCTTTATAGAAAGAAATTTAAGTATTTATTCAATATTATTTTCTGCTGCAGAGATGCATCATATAGTAAAATAATTGGATCCATACAAGTATCAGTGACATCTGCTAGTCAAAAACTAATCCAGTTGTCTTCCTTTCTATACCACAAGCGTGATCATTGTTGTTCAGATGTTCTTAAAATGCTCATTTATTTTTTTTAGGTCTTACTCTAAATAGGATTTGGGTATGTTTTCTGTTTTCCTGAAGCCGTAATCTGTATTTTTGGTTGCTTTGTTGCACTGAATAGAATATATCAATCCTCTAATAAAGACAATAAATTCAGTCTGTAAGTCCAAATTTGAAATGTTGGGCTTGATCTTAATTCACCAAAATTGTAAAAAACTTATGTATGGAAGATATCCTTAAGCATACTTTGTTTATGTAATGAAGAAATTATACTGCTTTTGAATGCAATATGATGAGCTTTGTGGCAATATGGATAAGGAAAGAATGCTTGAGAATTGCTCCTTTTTTTTCCTTTAATTTTCTTTTATTTTTCCTTTTTCTTTGTGGTTTTTTTTTTTTTTTTTTTTTTTCCTGTAGGGATGAGCAGGAGAAAGTGGCACCGCTGATTTTCTCTCAAGTCTTAACCATTACAAATTGCAGGCTTTTTACAACTTAGCTCATGCCCAAATGTGCTGTTCTCCCTTCCTGGTTTTTTTTTTTTTAGTTTGGTTTGGTTTGGTTCTTGGAGATGCTCTGATAAAGGCAGGAGTACCCATAAGATGTGGTGATACAGGTAACTCTGCTTAGCTTTTGTTTGTCTATTTATAGTCAATCTCTGCATCTTGCAGCGTCCCACGCAATTAACTTTTTGTTCCATTTTGCTGCTTCTCACTTGGCTTGATGAAATTTGCAGGTAGCTTCCTATCATCTAAGTCATTTGCTCCTTTTCATCATTTAGTAAATCCAGTGTCTATGTTTCATAGGTATTTACAGCTATGGCAATACTGGTACAGGAGAACTGCACTAGGACTTAATGCTGGTATCTCACTTGTTCCTTTTGATATGAAATCATAGCATATTACAATTCTCAGTGATTTATTACTATTATTAGAGAGCTTTTTGGCAGCTGGTTGTCTCAGTCTAGTCTGTGTGACCAAGGGCCTGATATTTTAATTTTTCTGTACTCAATTACATGATGAAGAAATGGATACAATGGGTCACAAATCCGGCCCAGAAGAGATGACTGCACAATGTACAAGACAGAAGCAAATCAGGCCCTAACTGTGCCAACGTTTATGTTGATGTATTATATCATTTATTTAGCATTATTGTCACAGCTTGGACATTAGAAATTTCATGGGCACTGAGTAAAATTTCCTGTTTTCTTCTAGAAGTGGTATATTCATGATAGAACATGCAAATGCTGAGTGGGCATTTTAAAGGAACGTGCATTATTGCTCTCTGTTCTAAACATCCTTCAATGTGGCCACTCTTTTAGGAGGAGGAGCTGGTTACACAGACTCTGCATTTGCAAACATAAATTGATTGTTTGCCTAAGCAAACAAAAAAATTGTATTCACAATTAGGAAGCATCAAAAATGATTTACATATCAGTACTGCAAGTACAACCATCTATAATTGGTTTTATCATACCGTGGTTTTCTTATGTCAGAACTATTTGAGGACAGAAAGAAGCATCTTATCCTTCAACAAACATCAATATATTAAAATGTGTAGTACAGAATCTGGTGCTAAAATAAATATATTGTCTATTTTGTAGCATTCCATTATTTAAATAGCGCTTATGGAATTACGTGTTTAGTAAAATACTCCACACTCCAGTCAGTAATGCTTATTTTGGAGCTAATAAAATATGTATGCTACTAGAAAGGGTTTCATAGTTTGTCCTTCTAGGTTGAAGTTTTGTACTTGAATTTTATTTGTTGCTGTGATTGAACACCTGTTGATCTGCAAGTACAAGTATTCCTTCTGGCACTGGTTTTCAAAGAAAATCTTGGTGGTTAAATGTACATAATATACTTGAGCAAAGGGAGAAGCAGCAAGCTGATAAAAATCTGATGAGACATGTTGGTTTTTTGGGGGTTTTTTTTGGTTTGTTCTTTTTTTTTTTTTCAAAAGCACTCCCTGAGACAGACAGTAGTTTTAATGCTTGCAATTTTTCATAGTTGTCTTCCACTTACAGAAAGTGGGAAATGTTAACATTTATGTGCACTAAGTGAGCAGGTGTGGAGAGTTTTAAGTTCCAAATGCAGCTTGCGTGGCAAATCAGAGAACTTGCACTCCATTCTGATTCTAATGCTTTTAGCATTTACAGTGTCCAGTGACTGATGATTTTTTCAATTGCAAATAATTTCTACTTTTATACTACTATTTCTTTAAAATCTTTTTTTTTTAAAGAGCCTTTGATTCGGGAGAAAATTCCCTACAACTTCACAAAGTTCTCCATTTCTGTGTGTTCACAACTGTACCTCCCAACTCTCTTTCAGCAACTATTCACCAGCCAGTAAGGGCTCTTTGAAACCATGTCTGTGCAGGAATGTCATCCCAGCCAAGGCTGTTTGGGAACACAGCTATTCCATGTGCTGCTCTTATCTTTGGTCCCTGTGTTCTGCCCTGCCCTGGAGTTCTACAAAGTCAGGAAGAGGCTACAAAGAGACTGCCTTTAACTAAATCTTCTGTTTAGTCTTTTTACAGAAATCTAAAGCTGTGGGCTTTATTTGGTTTTGTGCAGTTGGTTTGGTAAAAGGCCAGTCTCTCGTGTCTTATCGTGACCATGATGCCCTCAGGAGAATTTAAGAGGAACAGGGACTTACAACGGCTGGAGTTACGAGAACATCAGTAGATCCTAGGGGGACTTTTGTGTTCTCATCCTCTCCTCTCACAGATCAGCTTTCTCATCTTTTTCCTTGATTTAGATCTCATTTACATACCAGAAGATTTTTCTCTCTCATTTTCAAACTCAGCAAAATTTGAGAACTTAAATGAGAAGTAACAAAGGTGAGTAACATAAACAAAAAAGTGCTTGCAAATGATGCCCACAAGCTCAAATTTCCATTTCTTTTTCCTTTGTAGCTTGCATTCATTCAGTCTTGATCTTGCAAGTATTTTGTCTGCCTGGAGAAGGTATGGTGAATACTGACCATGAACCTTCTAAAAACTGCCATGCGTTTCAATTGTAACACAAAACACAGTATAAGTGACTCTGGTACCAGAACAAGATGTGTTTCTCTTTGCTGGACCAAGATCAGAGCTTAAATCAGATTCTTTGCTCAACTGTGGTTTTGTGTTGGACCACTGTAGTATTTCTATCCCCATTAGGCTGCTCTAGTGAGGTTACCAAACACTTTATTTGCCAGTCACCTTACCATCACAGCAAAAAATGTCAAGAATATTTGTACTGTTTCTGTGCTTGGAACCTCCCTGTTGTGGATCTTCCATTGACTTTACTGGAACATAGAGGATTCCAACTTTAGTGAGTGAAAACAATACAAAATTAAATATTCCTGCCCCTAAATTTCTGTCAGTTTGCTGATCGAACAGGATAAACTGTCCTGGTTTGGGTGAGAACAGAACTGATTCTGGTCAGTGATTTTACTTTTCAGCTCAGTTCTTCTAACTCCCTGCACTGTCTGCAGTCAGCAG
>JANHGN010012793.1:29504-54270 GCA_024605025.1 Megaceryle maxima
TGGGCAGCTTTCCAGCCACTGTTCCCCAAGCCTGTCCGCATGGCCTGGGGTTGTTGTGACCAAAATGCAGGACCTGGTGCTTGGCCTTGTTGAACCTCATACAGCTGGCCTCAGTCCATCAATCCAACTTGTCCAGATCCCTCTGCAGAGCCTTCCTACCCTCAAGCAGATAGACACTCCCACCCAATTTGGTGTGCTACCTTGATGAGGAAGCACTGAATCCCCTCATCTAGATTACTGATAAAGATATTGAATGGGGATATTGCATGGGGCTGCCTGCCTCGGCAACTCCCTGGATGGACCTTTAACAACATCCTTTTTTGCCTGGTCCTCCAGTTCCGGAGTTCTATTGTGTAGAGGCAACTGGGAAGTTGGGGGAGGCCAGACAGGGATTTGTCTGCTGCCCAGAGCAGGAACCTGTGTCCATTAGGTCCCCTCCTTCTGCCTGGTGACAGGAGGGCAGGGGATCCTCCGCTTCTTGCAGAGCCTCCATCTGCTGCCTTTGCCTCAGGCTCTGGCTCCGCCCGCCTGTCTCCCTCTCACATGCCCTGATACTTCTCAACCTCTCCACCTCTTTCTGTTCTGCCACCAGGCTGAGCAGATTGACCCGGTGACAGCGCACAGAGATGTTGTCACTGCTGCCCTCCAGTAAGAGCCACAGGCCCAGACTTCCCATGCAGCCTGGGGCCTGAAGAGCTGTGTGCCTCTGGGGCAGCTTTGGCTGGCTCCCCATGTTCTTCTTGGCCGTGGTTTTGGCCCAAGTGGAAAATATGGCAGAGTTTTCTTCTGGGAGGGGGATGGCTTCCAGCTGACCCTGTCTGCCCGCATGTCCTGCCCTGCCGTGCCAGTCACTTGTGCTCCCCAGGGCGGCTCGATATGGGCAGGGGTGGGTCTGTTACCCTGCTAGGGCTGCTGCCCCGTTGGGTGTCCCCCCGCTCCCCTGCCATTTCCCTGACAGGGGAAACCTTCGGGAGGGAAAAAACGAAAAAGGAGCCCTTGTTAGCTGAGATCTGCTGTTCTGCTGTGGAGCAGCTCTGCCTTGGAGCAGCTCCATTCAGTGATGGATCACTCCACTCAGATGAGTTTTTCCTTCAGAAAAAAGAATTGTATGTCATTCAGCAGAGTATATATGTATATATTTCTTCTTAGCACTGAGGATATTTCAGTAGGGACCTCTGAGCCCCCTGAGATGGAGCTTTTTCTTGGTCATGTTCATCACTGCAGCAAGTAAATCTGTAAAAGATTTTTTTTGTCTCAAAGTACAGAAAAACTGAAAGAAGGAGATGCTTTTCTGTCTTTCCTAACATCACACAGTGCTTGCTTTCAGGACCCAGCTCTCCTCAGTCCCTCCCTCTGTGTCCCAGAGGTGTAATTTTCCTTGTGGGCTTAATTAGAACATCTCAAACTTTGGTTTGAGGTAGGCCCTTCTTTGTACAAACTGGTAATCCCTGGGCTATGATTATTATTACACTAAAACAATGTGGCTTTTCAGTATTTGGACTCCATGGAACTCTCACCAGGACATGTGTAGAATACTGTGATGACAAGCAGCTCCGTTAAATATTACATGTACGGTTTTGAGAAAGTTTAGCTCCACGGAGGGTAACTTTGGAATGTGTAGATGTATTATTTCTTGACATTCGTGCCAGGTTCACGTTCAGGATGGCCTAATTCAACATCTGTTCCTGATTAAAGTGAGCATCTGGTATTTCACAGGTAATAGTACGACAGGGTTTACTGTCCTCTAGGCGTACCAGATGAATGGGAACCAGGCTCTCAGGAGGGATGGTGAGACCTGGTTCAGTGCTCTGTGTGATTGTGATCACACCTTTTACATGGGGTATGACCAGCATGGGGTTTCTGTTATCCCCTGTTTACAAGTAGATGTTCCAGCAACTTCAGTGTTGTGTCCTAGGATCAGAAAAAAAGAGATGAAGACTTTTCCAACACAGAAGAATAAAATGGATGAGTTATTGAAAGCTCTACTCCTGTTCAACTTTTTTCTTGCTTATCCTGGAAATCTGAATTTGTGACCCTTCTTTTGCCCTGACAAATAAGTTTGTCATATGGGATTTGTATTCATTCCAGCAATGGAATGAATTTACCTATAAAACAACTGCTCAGTGACCAGGATATGGGGAGAGAGTTTGTTTCCAGATTGAGTTTGTCCAGAGAGGTAAACTGGGTGGCTTATAGAGAAAGTGACCATAGGATGAGAGTTGCATACTGCAAGAAGCCCCCTAATTTTTTCCTCTTGTCCCAGGGCAGGTGCATAACTCCTTAGTGTTCATTATGTTAGTAGTCTGTTTATCTCATGGCTACAGTTTTTAACGGGAGGAGACAATTACTCTATTAATCCTGAGAAGTCCCAGAAGGGCTTGATTGTAATATTTGGGTTTTATTTTCCTCTGTAATAATGCTCCCTAGAAATGCAGGCCTGTGTATAAGCAATCCACCACACCCATCTCTGTTAGACCACTCTCTTTTAAGTTGCAGGATCTGAATTTTTTTGTGCTCCAGTTTACCTGTATGCACCTATGGTTGTATCTGTCTATGGTTCTACAAAAGCAGACCAATGCTTTTTCTCTTGGGACTTGCTTTATATTCCTTCTCTAGGACCTATAAAGCAGTTATAAGGCAACACAGTCAGAAGTACTGCAATACAATTGCAAATATCAGCACTGTGTTGCAAATTCAAATTGCAATGCCAAACCACGCTGGTCTGCTAAATGACACTTGTACAAAATTTGCTGGTCTGATAAGCCAGTTGTGTTTATGCACTGCCCTTGAAAAAGCACTGGGAATGGGAAAAAGTAATTCTTCATTAGATAGCTAAAAAGCATATCCCACCAGACTCCACCAGAGCTCTTACAGCTATCCCTCAGAAGCACACAGCAGAAATGTTGTCTCCATAGCTCTAACTCCTCCTATAAACGTTTCAAGCTTGAGAAGCTATGCCATTTTAATTTCACTTCTGCTCAGTATTTGTTGCATTTGATTTACTCTGCCAGACCAGTTATCTGCATAACTATAGGGCTTTTTTCTTGCCAGGTATTATCAGCCGCCAGGAGGCAGAAGAGTTGTTGATGAATAAAGCTGAAGGAACATTCCTGGTGCGAGTCAGTGAGAAAATCTGGGGCTATGCGTTGTCTTATCGCCAGCAAAGTGGGTTCAAACACTTCCTGGTTGATGCTTCAGGAGATTTCTACAGCTTCTTGGGGGTAGATCCAAACCGACATGCAACACTGACAGATCTTATTGATTTTCACAAGGTAACACTTGCTAGGTAGAGATCAATAGCTGAGTGGAATGGATTAATAATTTAAAGAGGATCCATGTAATTTGAAGCCACACTGGAAAGTAGTAGTAAACATAGAGGGGAAAAGAATATATGTATATATTCTACAGTAAGCCTAGGTGGAAAATTTATAGTTTGTGTCTTTTGTTGCAGTGACTTGTAAGGCTTTTCCCCTTCTTTCAAATGCTTCAGCATGTATTTGTGTCTGCTTCTAAGCAGATTCTTATGCAATGCACAGTCTCCTGGGCTAAAAATGGACTAATAAGGGCTGACAGAGCTAACGCTTTCCGAGCCTCTTTGCTGTGCAAAATTGGATTGGAAATACCATATAAAGGTCTTTCAATGAAATTTCGGCGTGTTTCGACCTTTGATGCGAGTCTGTAATGTGCAAAAGTGAAGGAGTGGGGGCCTGCAGTAAAGAAAGGGAACGTGGAAGGGTTCTCTTTTAGGGATGTGCTAAGGGTCATTCCTTATCCAATACAATCTTACAAGAGTAATTTACTACTTGTCTTTGACTTCAGATGGATTTGAATTACTTGCCTCTAACTCGTGTTTCTTGTTGCCAGACTGTGACTAAACAGTAGCACTGTTTCTGGTAGCGTAGGTGGTTTTCATCACCTTTAATCTCTCCCCATTATCATCAGTTTTAATTCTGCTTTTCTCTTAGCCACCTTTACAGTTTCTCTTCATCTTCTCTTTTCTCATTCTCTTTCCTTCTGTATCCTTTTCTCACTCTTGTCTCAAACTAATTCCATTCATTTTTTACTCCTCCTTTTCTTCACAGCTTTTATTTTTTTTTTCAGTATTCAGTCTTACAGACTAAGCAGAGAGTATTTTTCTTCTAATTTCCCTTCTCTTTTAAATCTTGCTTTTATTTCAGCTAGTTTGCAGCATCTCTTCAGTGTTGCCTTAGTGTCCCCTCACAGCTCACTATCTAGTTTTTATCTCTGAGCATGACTTTATATGGTTCAGAATATCCTTTTGGCCAGTTTGGGTCAACCAGCTGGGCTATGTCCCCACCCAGCTTCTTGCTTTTCCCCAGTCTACTCACTGCCAGCAGGCCCTGAGTGGGGAAAAGAGAAAGCCTTGATGCTGTGCAAGCACTGACCAGCAATAGCCAAAACATTAGTGAGTTATCAACACCGTTTTACCCACAGATTCAAAACACACCACCATACAGAATGCTGTGGAGCAAGTTAATGCTACCCCAGCCAGATCCAGTACAACTGGAAAGAGTCTAAGCAGGGCCTTGTCAGGGTGAGAAAAGCACACGTGCACAAATGCGGATTATCAGGCATCGCATGTCGGAGCTCTGGCTAAAGTAGCATCCCCTGTGCTCCTGGAGAGGGGTGATGGTGACAACTAATTACAACCAGAAGAAACTTAGAAAAGGGTGTGAGTGTGCATTTTCCTTATTTGCATTTAAATGCTGTGTGGAAAGCAAGAATAGCATGTCCAAAGTCATTGCTAAATCCTTATATTTACTTCCTCAACCTTCTCAAAAGCGTTTGAGTAGTAACTTTCTGAACTTATTCGCAGTCTTAAGTAGTGATTGGGAATGAACCACAACTGACAGCTTGCATGTGTTCAGAGGAACTCGGGCACCAAATTTCCAGTGAAATTCAATAGAAACTAGGTAACTTTTGAAAATGTTAGGCACACTTATAGATCTGTAACTTGGATCTGAGCTTTCGGATAAAAGATTGCTATTTCAGTCACCATAGCTCTGGATTCTGTCTCATTTTGGTACATCGATAAATCTTAAACTTCTACAAAAATAAAAATGAACTATTACTGTAGGAATAAGTGCAAAGATCAAATTCTCTATGTTTCCAGTAAGCTGTTTTTTATTCATCTTGGTCATTGATTACTGGAATGACAGACTTTGTGTGTGAGTATTTAATTAATGAGAATAGCTGCTATTTGTGTAGACTGTCTTCACCCTAGCAAGGTTATGATCTTTCATCTCTCTAATCACAAAGCTGTTTCTGTCGTGTGTGAGCACTCAACATTGAATTCTTGCTCAGTCTGCCTGTGGAAGCTTCTTTCATCCCCGTGTCTATGGAAGTAGCATAGTAGGACTGGCATATCTCTGATAAATTAACCCTGGAGAAACATCCTTTAGAGGTGTCTGTAGCTGGTTTTTTTAAGTAGTGTAGCAACTTGGAGGCAATACAAATCACAACCTTTTTGGTACACCAGCTGATTTCACTGTTTGATATTAGCACAAGTTACTACTGCCATAAGTATGAGATAAAGCATGAAGAAAATGATTAGTCGATGGGATCCATTTGCTGGCCTGTACTTATTTTGTCAAATGTGTATTCATAATTAGTTACCAATTACAGTGGAGTGATAGTCTTTTTTGCCATCAGTTGCTTTTCTTAGAAGACAGAGAAAGGCTTAGACCTTTGATATTTTAATTGTTTTTATCTTTCTAGGAAGAAATCATCACATCCTCAGGTGGGGAGCTACTACTGGAGCCATGCGGACAGCAGAAGAATCCACCAGACTACAGCTCTTTATTCGAGTAACTAATCCAGGACTAACAGGAATGAATACTGGATAGCTGTAGTAATGGATAGCTACAAAAGTAAACAACACTGAAAAATAGTTAAACTTCCAAAGCCACTGGTCTTGTGGCCAAAATGTATCCTCGTTAGAAGGCCCAAAATATTCCTGCTTTGCTTCTGAAATATCGTCATTGTTCATATTGCTAGAATTCTAAAGGTGGGAAATTCCTGGCAAATTACAAATGAGGAGTATTCCCAGAAATATTCCACGGAGTTGGGGCCAATTGCACTGAACACTAAGTTCCTATTTTAATTTTTGTAATGGCCGAGATTAAAAATGCAAAATGCATCAAGAAGTCTGGGCAGGAGCTAGTCACAGGGTCTTGTATCAAGTACCAATACTGGTGAACAGTCTTTTTTTCCAAAGCAAGGTTTGTCAGTTTCTGTTGACAGTCTCATTGGTCAGTGGTGCACTTTTGATAAGAAGAGGTGCAGTCTTCAAACATCCTTTTGCAGTTTCTGATTGCTTAAATGTTTAGATGTAACTGGAAACTTGCCATTGTGCTTTTGAATTGAGGCTTACAAAGTTCACCGCAGCAGAGACAGAGTTAAGGTCACCCGCATTTTATTTACAATATCATGCAGTCTAACAGCCCTGCTGTATTGCCGAGAGGTGGGATTCCAAGTAAAACACAGAAAAGATTCTTGATCAGGATTTTCTAAAAGGTTCTGCCTCTGCTTAACCATCAAGAGGTTCCTCTGAGAAACATCAAGAGGTTCCTCTGTAAAACACCGAGAGATTTTTTTATCTCTGCTTCAGCATGAATCCCAACCTTGACACAATACATTTATCCTTTGAATCCTGTCTAATTTACGTATTGACAATTGACAGGGTCAACAGAAGGACACAGACACCAAGAGAAAGAATAGGCTTATTTTACTGTCTAGTTCAAAGTCATACAAAACCAAGATAATGCGTTTAGTCAAAAAGATAAGCTTATTATGCTTGAATTTAAGCAGCAGAGAAAATAATCAAAGTAATGCATCTAATCATTACTACAGAAAGATTAGCAGTAGTGATTAAGATACACACATCCCCAGTTGCCCTAATGCTTTACCATCATTCAGATCCGCAGTTGCTGGGGAGTCCTGGTCACAGCAAGGATCTGGAGAGCCTGTCCTGGCAATTGGGAGGTCCAACACAGTGCATCCACTTGTAGGTGAGGTCTCTGAAGTTGCTACAAGAGGGTCCAGCTTTTATACAGCTGAATAAATAAGTCTTGAAACCTTGGGTGCAAAAATATCTGGTGTTGTCCCCCTCCTGTTGAAATCCCCCAAAGCCTGCCCAGGGCTCAAAGAGGAAACCAAGGGGAGGTACTCGGTCCGTTCTAGTGTTAACCGCGTATCTCTCCACGAGGCTGAATGTCTGTCCCTATCCTTTGTGACATCCTTTCTCTAAATGGAAAAAGACTTATCTGGTCAGTTACTGCACAGCAAGCATTGCAACAAAGCTGCTTTGTGACATTCACCTAAATAGGGAAAGATCATTTGATTGTTATTACTGCAAGATAAGCATTATATATACATACATATATACAGGGCTTCTATAAATTGGCATTAAGATATGCATACTCATACTGATGTAGCAAAATATAGGTAACTAGCATATTAGATGTGCAATTAATACTCTACATAGTAGCTATGCTGTGGGGTTGTGAGGTTCATCTATAGGTCAGCTTTGGTTCAGGGCCTATTGTACCTCACCTGGAAAGAATTTTATTTTTGTACAGAAAGTGATCAATTTATTCTAAACTCGTTATCCTAATGAAAGCAGTTTGATTTGCAGCAACAACTCTTCCTCTCATTGGTCTTGATATATCTTCTGCTTTCTAATTGTGCAAAAAAGATAGTGGAGATTCTTAGCTTTCCTTAGCTATAGGAGCCGGTATTTTCCGTAGCTGAGGTATGAGTGGAGGTGAGGGTGGTGTTTTTATCCATAGAAAAGGCACAACCAATTACATTATCATCATGCTATCTCATGTTTAAAAAAAATGCACACAGTGTGTTCTTGACACATTAGTAAACCCCATGGAAATAGACCTGTAGCCAAGATCTGTGGAGCAGTTGCTTAGCATTTGGACTATTAAAAAAAAAATAAAAATCCCATCTCTGGGGCTGTCCTAGAGTACAGAAGTAGTCCTGCATTGTTTCACTGGTAAGGTGGATACTACTGAGGCAGCCAGTTCAGGCAAGGGAGTGAAAGAGTTGTGGAGCTGTTACTATTGCCTTCCTGTGCTCCTTGCTCTGTACCCATGAATGGCTAGATAGAGACTGCTGGGTAAAGAAGTGTTCTTTTCAACTCCCAACGTTCACTTTGTAGGGTGCTATTTCAAACAGCAGGGTCGTGACAGATCTCTATGAAACTGATTTCTTTCAAGAGTGAAGAGGGGCATGAGAGTAGGAGTCGTGTACCTACTGGTTGATCTGGTAGTCATATATTTAATAGGCAGTTTCTCGGTACTTCTTCATATGTGAGGTGTATTTTGAGATGTAAAGTGGACCAATCCCCATGTGTTACAGTACCTCCATGGTTAATTTTTTCCTGGGAGTCTCTGAACACCCAGGAAAGGCACACTGAGTATACTTCTATATGCTTCTTCTTTGGGCAGTCTCTGAAATCCTATGTGGTTCTCTTCTATCTGCCAGTGTAGACTCCCCTCCCGAACCCCATGTAAATCCATCTCTCCTCAGGTAATTTCTTTTGACTCGTTGTTACCCCCTATACTTTGTTTGGCCTTGATGGGAATCTCATGTAGGAGAAAAAAACTTTTCTTGTTCAATTTTATAAAGCACACTATACATTTAAGGTGCTACAATGATAATAAATATCTGTGGTAATAATGGCAACATTTTTTTTCATAATTAATTCTACAGTTAGCCCATATTAAAGTACAGATTTTTGCATACAAACTTCATTGTTGTTCAGGAAAATTTTAACTTTTTTTTTTTTTTTTTAAATGTGATTTAATCCACCAGTGTGTGTGACCCATGAAAAACAAATTCTAATGAACTTTCCACAGACTTAGCTGGAAACTTTCTGTATTAATCACTTGTAACACTGGCTCAGGAGGTTTAAATAATTGCTGTTAGCACCTGATAACAAAGCAAATCAGGACACAGCAAATAAGCAATGCTTAATTAGCTGGCACAGCTCTTCTTACTGCACAGTGCTCAGGTGAGAGGACAGCTGGGCTTTTCACACCAAGTAGGCTTACAGAGGTGGGACATTCTTTAGCTATGTGTCTGATACCTTGAGAAACAAAGTGACTTGGCATCTAAAGGGTCAAGATAGCCAAGTGGTCTCGGAATTCTGTTGAAGTGTGGTCCTTTGCAGGTCACCAGGGGCTGGATTCTCAAAGTGGAATACAGCTCTGCAATTCTGAACATAGGAACACTTACGTAGGCATCTAGCAGGATCTGTAGTCTCCATTAGATGAGAAGCCTCATATGTGTGGTCCAGGATCAGAAGACACCTGGTACAGGTATATGCAGATGTTGAATCCAGCTACCAGAATGTAAAGCTCAGCACAGAGCAACTCACTGTGCTTCAAAAATGGACTCCGTAAAATAAATAAAGTTGTTTTTTTCCAATAGAACATTCACTTAAGTGCAGTCTACCTTCTCCAAAGAGCCCCAGTGTCTACCAGCTGCTTCCTCTGAGAAGCTACCTCTGAACTTGCTCCCTTTATATAGGCATCTCAAAAGCTACCTCAGCCTCAGGTTACTCACAACTGCACATGTTCTATCACAGACCAGCTGGTCCTCTACTTTAAAGGAGAATGGAAAGGGACCTTTTAAAAAATACCGGGGTCCATAGATTTAATTCTGAGGCCAGAAAGCAGCAGCAGCCTGTGTAGGACTGAGGATCTAAAGGTGATGCTGCATAATTAAGGTGGTATTTAGACATCTAGACATCTTTGCAGAATGGTGTTTTGCCTTTACAAACTGTTAAAAACAAAAGGCATAAAATGCCACCTTCTCATTGGAAAAGGTGTTAGGCATGCTAGAAAAGAGACATAATTTCCAAAGTTTTTGAAAGATTACTCAACTCATTGTACACAAGTCTGGGAATGTTTATAGACAGGATATTGAATTCCTTGTTCTACAGGGAGTTCACGTTCAGAGACTGGTAATGATACAGCTGCTTATTTCTACTGACACACTTCCCAGCAGCTTGCTTGCATTTTGTCTAGACAATCAGAAGGCTTGGAATTATAAATATTAGTTCTTGACCTTATGTGTCTTCTTGTGATGTAATTAACATCACGACAGCATCATCATTTTCACTATGGAGCACATTTCCTACTTTTAATTTTGTAACTTTTGCTGTCTGAATTCCATCCATGTCTCGTTCTAGGTTTTACCTGGCTTTAAAATAAATCCCTTGTAAGTTCCCCTGCAAATAAAATTACTTGGAAAAATGTAGTTTCATCTGAGAATTTTATTATGCTAATAAATGTCAGAATTCTCAGGTGAAGGAATTGCTTCTTTTTTCTTCCATAGCCCCACAGAAATAATGAAAAATACACAACCAATTCATAGAGTTACGAGGAACAAACCCCTCAACAATACATAACCAGAAGCAGCAGCAATAAAATAAAGTGCAACTTAACTGAAGATAGATCTTGAAGGAAACAAAAGGAGATCATAGCAAGCAGAAATTAAGAAGAACAGAAGCTTTCCTTGATAGAGATGTGCAGCTGCTGCCAATACACTTGAGGGCTGTGGGCAAAGTACAAGCGTGGAGATGTTTTCTAAGCTAACAAATGCTTCTTGTTGCCTTCCAGAAAATAAATGGACTAGGAAAAAGTAACCAGTTAGTAAGAAGACTAGAAGGGAAAGCAGTGAAGGAAAAAATATGGAAAGTTTAGAAAATAAGAAAGGGGAAAATGTGCTCATCCCATTGTTTTGTAATAATTTTGGGGTTTTGCTTCTCTGCGAGGAAGAGTGGGCACTGCTGCCTCCCTTTCACTCCGCAAGCCTCCAGGATCTCAGCTTTGAGATCAGCCTACCTTGGAGCTAGAATTTGCGCTCTCGGTCTGTCAGAGTTGGGCTGGTCCATACTGCAGCCTTGAATGTGACATCTGCTTCAAGCTGTCTGCCTCTACATTTAGTGCTGTCTGAAGCTGTTCATCACTGTATACAAAATCTTTTTAGTGCTGCAGTTTCATTGTCTGGAATGACTGGCTTTATTCTATTACACAGTGACCTTCAAGTCTTGCTTTCTGATCTGTTTTTCTAGTGGTAGCTATTGTTGAATTGCAAGAGGTTGATGTTATGGATTTTCATTATAAGATTTCCTGTCAGTATTTCTTGTCAGTGAGACCACAGGGAACACACTGAGACACCTATTATGGTAATACTGTTTCATAAGGAAAAATGCTACAGCAACAAGCAAAACTTTTAAATGAACTGAACTTTTCTTCATATTGGTTTTATGGCAATAAATATGGCACACAAGGTCCCAAGCCTGTTTACCTGTATCTCTGAAAAAAACCAGCTCTTGAGGATTTGTTTTGTTTTGTTTCGCTTCTTCCTGGAGCCACAGATTCATCCATTCTGTCTAATTTTGGTTTAATTCATTATTGTACATAGACATCAAAGCAAATAGATTGACAGCAGTCCTGGATGAGATTTTCAAGGCTACTCGAAGAATGTAGATGACAGTCTATTATCTCTTACAATAAGTGTAATCAAATGTTATGTAGTGTGAGTATGTACACATTAGTTTTATAAAAGAATAATCCGGAGCAACTATTAATACTAGATTCCTATTGTGCTGAACCAAGTACTGAGCAAAAGAAGGTATCTTTTTGCTTGAGGCAGAAGCTACCTAAAACTCAAGGTATAGCAGCAATTTTTTCAGACTCACAGAGTAGAAACTTTCCAAAGACCAGATTCAGTGTGAGAATTTCCTCTAGATTTCAATTACTTTGAATCAAATTAATAAAATGTATTTCTTTGCTCAGATGAGGCAATATTAATGCTCTAACAGATGCAAAACAGTTTGGTTTTGTATGAACTAGAGATCAACTTCTGCTCGTTGTTCCCCCGAGTCCCCAAAGACCTGAATATAGAGTGTTAATGGAGTTACACCACATTTCACTGCAGTCTAAATTCTTCTCTTTACATAATGCCCCAAGACAGACCTCGTCTTAGGTGAAATGTGATATAGTTCACAGTGGGAAATATTTTTCTCTTCCTCTGCATGAATAAATTTGTTGGCATAATTTACAGGTTGGAGTTTAATTTTCAGTGATTTTCAAGGACTGACTTTCTTTTCTGTTTTACTATGCCTTTGTTTTAAGATTCTTTTCTCCCTTTCCAAAAGGATGGTGTTAGTGACCTGGGTGAAGTAATAATGTGTCCCTGACTGGGCTATCAATTGCAGAATGAGGTGTTGGCACCCGACCACACGTTTGTGCTTCCTGAGACAAACCTTCTGGATACATAGTGTCTGATAATAATACTGTGTAATGGATTTTTATAGCTAATTTCTTGCCATGCAAGTGCTGTGTGAAACCTCTTCAGATACTTGTTTACTGACAGTGGTTAGTCCTGTAGCTTGTGTAATTACATTATGACCCAGAGCTACTAGGCTGGAGCCTTGAATGAGTGTTTTCTTCTCTCTTCCAGTAGTTTTAAATGAAAAATAACATCATTTTATGGTATCTTTATTAAACATCAATAAGTGATTCATCTTATAAAGAAATAACTTCAAGAAAGACTGGACATTTAGTTGGGTCCTAATTGTGTTTATCTGGTCTATGTGCAAAGAAAATACTTAGCGTGTTAATGTCTCCTTCAGAGTTCAGCTGCTGTTTCTCCCCTATTCTCAGGTTTAATGAGAACTGTATGGGGAAGAATGTCCTACCTTCACCAGCACTGGAGAGAAAATACAGGATGTAGGACTGCCTTATTCCATGTGATTTTTCATATATCAACAGGGAAAGTCTTCAGTTAAGTATTTCCTGAGATGCAGTGTTTTTCCTGCTTAGCATCCAGAGGATTAGGCTGAGACCTATCGTCACTACTTTTTCCCTTACACAACAGCAACAGGAAGGTTTTCATCCTAGGTGTGAAAAGAGCCCAAGTGGAATTCAACAGGTAACATTGCAGTGTGCCCGGAATGGTACATAAGTAGTGCAGACCAAGAACGTGGTAAAGACATGGTTTGTACATAGGTGTGTAAGGCTAGGAGTGATTGCAAATTCTTGTTTGGGAGAAGTTAATTCTTGTAATTGTATGATTGTCAGTAAGGGTCAATCCATGTGAAGACTTGGCCAGTGATAACGCACTACCTATTCCACAAATTCATAGCACATAGATTGTCCAAAAGGAAAATAAAAAACATTTTTCTAAGAAGAGAGTTAATACTCATTATTGTGTATTTGGGGCAGAGCATTTTAAAATGTATTATGCTTTGCTATTAGGATATGAGAATGTAGAAGCTAAACACGCTGAACCACATAAAGCATAATGAACTTCTCAATGTAATTTTTATAGCACTAAAAAAGTCAACAAAGAATAAAGCTATCCCTGGTTCTACTGCTCTCCTGCAGGAAATGTTGTCAATACTGTAAACAAGAAAATATCTTCTCATCTAGGAGTTTAAGCTTAAGAAGGGGCTTAAATATTACAGCAGATCATTTCAGAGCTGTACACTGAACACTGCAGTCCGATTACTAACATAACCTGTTGCACTTGCATTTGTTCTTGGTTCTCAAGGTCTTCTTGCTTGTGATAGCCTGATGCTAATGAGAAATATGTTTTCAGAAAGTCATTCAAATCCAACTTTATGGAAGATCTATTAAGGTATATGTTTCATTATTATTTTTATCATTAACATTTTCTTTCAGGGAATCCCCGAATAAAAACTAATTTCTAAGAGCAATCGCTAAATGCATAGTTCTGGTCTGACTGCTGGACAGTATTTTGTTACCTTTTATGGGCTGTACTCACAGCACACTGGTTCTTTCATCCTGAATTTCAGTATGCTATGTGCTACATTAGAAACTACCTGCATTTTTTTATAACAAAAGAGTAAAGAGCTGTGCATGTGAGCAAACTGCTCTATGGGATGAAAATGTTCACCCAATTCCCTCAACATCCACTGGAGTTCATATGGCAATCCTTAGTTGATAAATATGAGAGGTTTTTTTATAGGGACTGTCTGTCAGAATCGCTTTTCACTTACCCCAGAAAGAAACCGTTACACTCAAAAATATTCCATGGTCACTTTTAAATGGAGAAATGTCCTGTTTTCAAAATGTAAAGCTTAATGAAAATGGTTCACATTTTTTAGAGTAAAAAAGATTAAAAGTACCTAAAGACATTTTTAACTGCAGAAAACATGAAAAATATGCACAAATTTAACACACACGCACACAAATCTATTTTTTATTCATCCCTAAAAGAAAATGTGCTACATTAGGCTCCAGAGTCAATACAGATATTCAATGTTTTTGACATTTCATTAGGTATCCATTCTCTCCCTTATTGCCAGTTTCCTTCTAAGGGAGAATGGAAATACCCAGGGGAACAATCATTCAAAATGTCAAGCCCATTAAATATCTGATTTGACAACTGAAACAAATTTATGAAGGTTTAAATAAGACTCCAGTTAATGTTTTATCCAGGAAAAACATAAAGCTAGCAAGGTGAGTTCAGAAAAAAGAACTGATACACATTGTTGATAGTTTTGAATATTTTGTGTTACCAGCTTGCATCCTTACAGTATGATTTCAATTTATACACTACTAAAAGTGTGGGAACTGAAAAAATACTTAATTTAAATGGAATAATAAATAACATAATGGAAATTAAGTCTGCTATTCCAGTTTCTCTGGGAAAAAAAAAAAGAAAAAAAAAAAAGGCTAATTCTGTCAACCCTATGGGTATGTAAAAGACTAAGCCTATTCATTAATTTTTGCAGGATAATTTTCCAAGTTAGCATTGTGACAGATCACAATAGAAATCACCTCCTGGATGAAGGTTTTTGATTAAGAAATATAAAGTTCTGGCTACACTTCCAAATACCAAATAGAAACATTTGCAGTGAAGCAATTGCATGCAAACATGAAACATCCCACAGAACAGGCATTGCCATGTAGCAAAAATTAATGGCTTGGACTCCAGTTGTTCACCTTAAGCTGGACTGGAAATACTGACTTAATCCAGAGTTCCAAAACACTGTGGTATTAGCTCATCTGTCAAAGATCACTGGTTATTTGAGGAGACATGGGATCAGTTTAGAGTGTGAAAGCTTTTGAAACCTTGAAGTATTTCCATGACAGGAAAAAGAAAAATACTTCCCCTTCCCCACCCTAGATAGGTGTGAGTCTGCAAAGGAGAAAACAGGAGGCTTTGTGAAACTGTTGCAGAAATCTTTTTCTTATTGGTGAGTAGACATTTAGACAATTGGTAGAAGTCAACAAGAAATGGGGAATAAGGATTTTACAGCCAGGTCCTGGTTTTTTTATTCATTGTGTTCTACAGCACCACACATACAGTCGTCAAGTGCTAACCCATCTGTTCTCGGAAGCTATTCAAATCCACTGGACTAAAAATACCCTGTCTGCCAAGGAGACAATCAAAGTGATTTGAAAAGGCTTAGATGCTTTTACTTTGGGTCGCAGTCTGCAGATAAATTAGGAGACATCAAGGTGGTTTGTTGGTTGTTTTGTTTTTTGGGTTTTTTTCCTCCTCCCCCAGACCTATTAATAATGAACCAAATGCACAACAACCAAGGAGAAACCTGCCTATCGGCTAATATTCTGTTTGTGGTGCTGTGACTGCACCTGCCCATGCTGCTAAAATTCAAGCTATACTTTAGTAATTGATGATCACTTGCCATATCCATTTATAAAGCTTTTTTATCAATGTCTTTGGTGGTTCATTTTGTATCAGCAGCAAATCAATGAAATTTTAATGGAACAGAGTGCTCTACTTGAGACTGAATTAATGCTGCTTTACCTGTTTCAATATCGAGTGAAGTTCTCAAAGACTAGAAGGAGAACAGTTTTTCAGATTTTTTTTCTTTGATAACTTTGTTTCTGAACAACGGTGGCATCCTTGTGGTCAGCTGTAATGAAAATTCAATGTGTTCATGAACTTAGTTTAACATTAGCAACGTACTGGGAGAGACAATGGGAAAATGTGGGGTTTGAGGCTGACAGCTGGATCCTTGTGAATGCCACAGAGATGTAGAAGGGAACACGTTAACTCCTGCAAATGTTAACTGGGGAGTCAGGGAAGATCTGAAATGCTTTAACCACGCACAGGAAAGTACAACAAGGTCACGAACTGGGTCCCCTTATTTAAAACTGCAGGAGGATCCTGTATTGTTGTCAGGGTAATCAATAGTACCAACCACTGCATCCTTCAGAACAGCCTGTCAAGTGTAGACGTCTTGAGCCCTGGGGCTCTCAATGCATCAATCCTGCCAGCCTGTCTTTCACAAATTAAGAAACTTAACAGCTCTTGAGAAGCTCCAACAACTCATACATTGTCTTGGAACCATCTGGACAGCAAAGCGACTGTGCTATTTTATTCCCCTGTAGAAATGATCTCTTCCTAGTACTCTAAGCCCTATAAAGTGGTATTCTATATGGAAACACCATTGTGTAGTATTTCGCATTATCTTTTGCTACTACTATAGATGACTAAAAAGCATATGACAAAAGAAATGTCTTTCCAGTCCAGCTTAAATAGACTAGAAGGAAACAGAAACCTTTTCGTGACAATTTAGCTCAAGGCTTGTGCTGCGGGTTCTGCGCAATTTCACGCGTGGCGAGAGCTGAGGCCGGACGCCGGCGGGGCCTGGTGGCAGCGGCGAGGAGCAGAGAGCCGAGGCCAGCGCGAGACGCAGCCTCACAGCCGCGGCAACTCGGTGCTTAAAGCGTCAGAGCTGAGCCCGCCCCCGGCCTTCGCGCGCTGCGCAGTTGTCCCAGGACGAAAGTTCCTGGAAGAAGTTAAACCCTCCGATAGACCCCGTCTGTCGGTAGCTTTTAGCGTTCGCGCCGTTGTTTTGGTCGAGTTTTTTGGGGTTTTTTGTTTTGTTTTGGTTTTGGGGTTTTTTTGGTTTTTTGGTTTTTTTTTTAAACAATTAATGACCGCAGCTGAGCCGCCCCGCCCGCGCGCGGCTGCCGTTCCCTCAGCTGAAGAGCTCCCTCAGCCGCCGCACTCCCTGCAGCAGGCGCGGCCGGGCGGCATTTCGGCCTTTACAAAGTCGGGCTGTTGAACTTTATGCTTTAAATCTGGCGATTTTTAGCCGTTCTGAAAACAAATAAAGGAAAACAAAGCTTCGCAAATGAGAGGAAAATGGTGATAAGTAGCAAACAGACAGTGCTTTGTTGTGGGGGATAAGATTCATTTAATTGATCTAAATTCACACGCAGCGATCTGGATTTATCAGCCGGCGTCACAAGTTTTGAAAGACTCTTCTCTTTTTATTTTTCCCTTCTGCTCCCCGAGACCTGGTGTCTGGGTGTGACAGCTAGATGGAGGAACCATCCCCTAGCCTAGCCTTCTCGGCCTGAGGGGTTTTGGGATGAAAGGTGCTATAGCACTGCTGGGGTTGCTGGAGGAGCTGGCAGCTGAAGCAGCTGCAGAGGAGGACACAGAATGGAGCTTTCACGGCATCATTTGCACATCGATGCTTCGAAGTGAAGGCTTGCAGGTTGAGGACTTAATCTTGCAGCTTTAGTGGATGAAACTTACAATAGCAAATTTCCTTTGCCAAAAGCCTACTGTTTACGGAGTCCTATCCTGACCCAGACCTGAGAAAGGCAGGCCTGACAAAAGGTTTCTTCCATGGGCTGATTCCTCTCAGGCTGACCACAGTCGATAATTTACAGATTGACAAGATAAAACTGGTGGTAGGAAATACATGGGGGAACACTGATCTAGGTTTAAGGACTCCATCTGCTGAAGAGGACTTACTCAGTTGTGCTACTTGTGGCTGGACAATAGAAATGGAAGACCAGAAGAAAGGAAGCTGCCATATTGCCTCCAAAGGCAATGGGAAGGATCCCTCTTCTCCAGTGATACTCACCTGATGGAGGTGGACTGGTAGGTAAGATGCATTTTTCTGTTGTTGTTTGGCTTAGCTTTGCAGAATTGCCAGAGTAATGATGCTGGAATGTCGTAAAGACATTGGCTGATTTTTGAAAAACGAAATTACGGTTAGCGTTCACTGGCCTAATTTAGTAACTGAGTCCAAGTTTATCTAGAAATAATCTAGGAAAAAATTGCTTAGCATGTCTGTTATCCCTGTGAATCACTGAAAGTCAAATATTGGTTCAGTATCGAGGGTAGTTGCAAAAAGGTAAATGTGTTCTAATATTTCCAAAGGGTGTTAGATCAAGCCTTGAATGCAAAAGAAGATAAATCTACCTTCTCACCTTCACAACGACTGCTAGAACACACATTATCAGGGCAGTTTATACTTCCCTTAATGGAAGTGTTTTTATTCAATAAAATAAAGTGTATCAGCCTCTGAAACTGTCAATTTAAATCTTACCGCTAGCACCTTTCTCCATACAGCACTAAACCCAGTTTCAGATAGAGGAGAGGGAAAACTCAAGACTTAGAAATGTCAAAATAAGCAACGTCTAAAACAGAATTGTTGGGGTAGAGAAAGTAGAGGAGTAAAGAGCTATGTTCTGGTTGATTTGATGTGCTTTGATACAGCCTATAAACTCTGGAAAACTGGGACTGGTTAACACATCCTGAAATAATGTTCAGTAATGTAATAAAGCTTTTGCATAATAAGGAGTGCTGTAAATGGCTACCAAGAATACATTGTTGCCTGTTTTTCACAGTGAAATTACTCTGTTTTGATTTCTTTTTCTAAAGCAATCTCATTATGCATCCTTTCACTACAGAAAGCAAGGTAGAGAACATTTAAAAAAAGTTAATGTTTTCTTGAATAGTTCAGATGGAATGTTTATGCTTATTTAACATTTTGTGGGTATTTTCCATGGTAATTTAGTTTTAAAGAAGCCAAAAGGTCCAACAGAGAAAATAAAATGTAGCCATATGATTTGTAATTTTAGTTGATTAAAAGCAGCAGGTAAAAGTTGAAGAATCTCCTGCCCTCATTCCTTGCAGCACAATGGTGGGTTAAAGAGCCACTTCATAACATGAAAGAAAGGAAGCTGCTTTTAACTCAGAATGGAAGAATTGCAGAACCATAGAATAATTTGAGGTTTTAGGGGGTCTTTGGAAGTTATCCTTGTACTAAAATTTGAGGATAGCTTCACCTGGATTTGTGTGGATTTTTTTTCCTCAATTTTCTTTAATCTTTCTGCATCTGGCATATTTTGGTTTTCTGTCCCTGTCAGCACACCTTCTGGAGAACCATGGTTGACTAATTTATTGGTTCAACCAGTAAATATTCAGATCTGTCCGTGTGTTGTTACAAATTTCTTTCAGAATGTAATTCCTGGAACTCATCAAGCTCATCTTTCAGTAAAGTGTTTGCCATAGATTTTTTTATATTTTTTTCTTTTTTAAATCAGCAGAGATACTAAAATTCATCATCTGTGAATATGGGCAGAAGTTCTACCGAAAAAGGCTGAAAAGTATTTTACAGAAGAAGGGCATTCTTGCCCATGTTTATTTTTTGCAGTGTTAAAGTTCTTAATATTTATGTAATAGAGATAGAGAGGTGTTTTTATTGTTGTTTTTATTTGTTGTTGTTGTTGTTTGTTGTGGGGTTGTGTTTTTGGTTTTGGTTTTTTTTTTTTTTAATATTTGATGGGATATCAAGATTTGTCGAAGGCTTCATTTTAGCCTAGACAGCTAGAGTTTCTTCTATAAGCTTAATATATTACAGTGACTGCTGTGGTTGCATGTCTGATAAAATGCTGTTGCTATGAGTTGTGTAGCAGCTACAGAGATAACTGAGAAAGTGTCTGGAGAGTGTTGGGAGGTATATAAGAAAAAAAAAAAAACAACCAACAAACGCCCATTTCTAACCAAAGAATGTAAGGAAACAATCTGTCACTGTTGACAGCAGGAAAATGAATAAATATTGCAATAGATGTATGTCTACACAATGAATTTATATTAGCATCTGAGTGGTGCCCTGTCTCAGGAAGGATAGTAGACCAGTGTTATTAACTTCCTTGACGGAGATCTTTTTCCTTTCAGGCAGTGAATTTGTGGTGTGAAATCAACATCTTGTTTATTGGGTGGTTTTGTTGTGTTATTTTTTTTTTTTTTTTTTTTTTTTTTTTAATTCTTCCACATTCTAAAGGAGTGTGCAAATTATTACATTGTACTATGTTTAAAAAAAGTCTTAATTGCATGTCCACAGCTAGGCTCCAAAATTCACATTTTAGCATGTGATGGGATCAAACTGAAAAGCCTGAGTTATTCTTCATAAATTCATACACCCTATGTTTATAATTTTGGAAAAAATATTTAATACAGATGTAAAATAATAAATTTGGAGCCCATGTTGAGGCACAGAATGTTCTGTCAGTTCTTGTCAATCTATTTAGACACACATTATGAGACTCTCTTCAGTAAGAATCACAAGGGTATAAGAGGAGCCAATGGATAAACAGCTAATTGTAGCACAACTTGCCCTATAAGCTGGTTCAGTGTTTCTGCTTGATTGTTCTGGTTGCTCAGTTTTATAGGTCTAGGATCTTTGGCTGCTTTTCAGAGATATATATCCTCCCCTTCTTGGTTTTGTGTTTTGGTGGTGGTTTGTGGTTTTTTTTTTGTTGTTGTTGTTTTTTCCCCATCCTGATGAGGGGGTTTGTTTGGGTGTTTGGTTTTTTGTTTTGGTTTGGTTTGGTTTTTGTTGTTTTTTTTGTTTGGTTGGTTGGTTTTTTTGTTTGTTTGTTTTTTCAATAATCTAGTGTTTGCAATCTAGTGTTTGCTGGTCAATTGTAGCACCATTAAAGTGTGAGTGGAGCATTCCTCTGGCAATTGTGCCAGAACAGTTGTTGTAGAAAGTAATTGTAGAAAAAGTAGAGAAGGAAAACTCAGATAAATAATTCAGTTAAACAAAGGAAAACTATTTTTTTCTGAAATTCAGGAAGACCCAAATTCATTCTGGTTTTATATATAACAATACCGTAACTCCTTTGAAGTTTAAGAAAAGCTCACTGCCTCCACTTCAGTCTCTTCTTAGACTCTCCTAAGTTCCTGAATCTTACTGGCTTTGAACTGAGTGCTAGCAGAATGCTTTGTTAGTGTTGACCTGATCCAAAAACTCCTGGAAATCCACTCAAGTCTGCTTTTATTTTCCTTTTCCAACTTGTTAAATGTCTGGTACAAGAAGATACATAAAGAATGGGAAGATAGATAATGAATGGGAATTCTCAAAAGAAGACATTTCTAGGAATAATCCAATGGACTCCAAAGACCTGAATTCCATGAAACAATTTCAGATGAGTGTCTGAACACTTCTGCTTGGTGTAAAAAACATCTGAACTTTTTGAGAACAGCCAATCTCTAATGAAAATATCCTTGTATATTTTTTAATCTATTCTACTGCTTTGGATGACAAGTCCTTTAATAACTCTTCAGAATACATCAAAATGTCATGCTGTACCAAACGCCTACTTTTTTCCCTCTGGATCCAAGCTTAAAAATGAATGCTGTGCAGTAGGAGATCATTTCGGATTACAGAACAGCTTCTCAAAATGTCAGTGGTAAATAGTCAGCAAATCCCTCGTTATCAATAAAACGGCACTGATATTCAGTAAAAAGCCATTTGTAATACTTTCAAATCCATATCCTCACAAACCTTTTATCTTGTAGTAATCCCACCAGCACCGAGCAAAATACAGTTTAATGCAAGAGGGATCTTTGGATTTTTTGCATGTCTAATGAACTTGAATAAAGGTTTTAGAAACTCTTGCTGAACAAGGGACTTAGATTTTAATGTTTTAAATGAAACTATTTAAATATGGTTTTAATTCCCCATCTTGTAATAGATATAAAAATCTTTTAGATTGTGTTCAGATACCATTAATTTTCTGAGTAAGAGTCTGTTATTGCTTATGAAACTGCTTTGCTTTGAATACTAGTTTGAACGTCACTAAATTAATCTTCTTGAGGGTTTTGGTCTCTGACATGTATTTAGGTACCTTATTCATTTATTTACACGTATTCCTTAAAAGCTCTCAATCTTGTGTGAAGTGAAAAAAACAAAACAAACCTCTCTAGTGTTACTTGTGTGGAAATTGTAACTCAACAGGACTAAAGCCAATATTTTATAATGTAAGTCAACTGTAAAATTCCCATTGACTTTATTGGCAGAGGAGTTAGACCCACACGAGAAGAAGAGAAAGAAAACAGCGCAAAAATACTATGAAAATTTTTTACTGTCAAAGGAATGTGTTGAAGTTCAAGACAAAAAAAAAAAAAAGTGAGCATAGTGATAGGTGTCGGTGTTGGATTGAAGCGCGCAAGCTTAGTTAAACACAGCATTGGGCTTTCAGCACCGCAGTGTTGTAAAGTTCATCTCGGTTCTGTAGATTTTAGGACTGGAAGGATGAATTTGACTGTGTTTTTTACTTACCTGCTGAGGTTTCTTACTGGCAGGTAGGTAGCTTTTCACTGGGAATGCTGTTGATGTAAGACAGCTCATCTTGTATAGACTTCTGTAACACATCAGCCTGAACTCAGCTGTCCTGGAATAAATAACAAAGGCAAGTCTAGGTATCTGGTTGCAAGCTGCTAGCTAGTCAATCATATGCAAAGTATTAGGAGAGCTCATAAAATATAACTCATAAAAAGGTATACTAGAAGATAAGTGGATCAGTAAATTTTTTGCCAAAAGAATAATAATGAAAACGATCATACAAAATGCATTTGCTACATTTAGATATCATTGCTTACAAGTGAAGTTTCAATAACGTGGAGTACCAGGTCTTCACACAGAGATGTTTTTGAAAGGAAAAAGCTCTCAGATTTTTGAATCAAATTGGCTGGAATTGACTTCCAGAAATGATCCAGTCTGAGTGAAACAGTGCTACAAACGTGTCAAAGTTGTTCTCAAACACCAAACCATTTTAAAATCAAGTTCATGAATAGCAGCTAAATTTTAAACATAGACATTCTCTTTTACAACATATTCCTCACGTGCTCGTGACAAAAGGTTGTAGACATCTGTTTGACTTCACTAAAGCCTGGATAGCTTTTCTTTGTAAAACTTGTTGTTCCTGAAACTATTTAATGAGCTTCTTTTTCCTTCTAAAGTGCCAGTTATGGTCCATAATTGGGCAGTCAGCAATGCTGGCAGGCTGCCAGATAATTTTTTTTATCTCCCATTTGTTCTTGGTATAATCTTCACGACTGGAGAATCTTCAAGTGATGTTAGCATCCCCTTGTAGCTGGCTTAGTTTTGAAAAATATAGAGTAGAGCCTTTCTTCTTTTAAGAGGGAACCCCCTGCTGCAATATTCTGTCAAGATTTGACACAGGTGCATAATTCATCATAAATACATAACAAGAATAGTTCTGACAGGCATGGAGTCAAGTAGGTTGCAGTCTGCTTTTGTCTGGACATTCACAATTAAACCCTTCTCAGAGTTTGGCAGACACAGCCAAGTTAAAATGTTTAAGGGCAGACTAAAATTGGAACAGGCATAAAATCTGCCTCAGCTAGTGTGTCTCTGCAGAAGGCCTGAGTACTGAAATGTCAGTGAATTCACTTTCTCATCACCCTTCCACTTGGGAGACAAACAAACAGCCTGCTCTTTTAAAAGAAATATTTTAATAGTAATTGGTACCTTGACCTGCATGTGGTGCTATGCCTTTGAAATTAAAGCCATAGAAAAAAACCAAAAAATTGACTTATTTTGTATAAAGAATAGCTGTTTATGAACTAGAATGATTATATACTTTTCCAAGAAACTTAACAGACAGGGCTGATCATCTTGGCAGTCAGCACCCTGAAGTTTATATATTTGTATCTCAGCATATATACCGAGGACAGTCTTGGTTGGGAATGTACTTCAGCCCAACTTTTGAGATGTGATGAGTGGTTTTAAATTGTCTTGTTTTGGTAATTAGGGACATTTTGTAATGTTTTATGTTTGATAGTGCTTTGAAGAACAAATCCTTTCTAAGGAACTCAGGCAAAAAAAATTGAGGCATCCAAAATCATTAGTCATTTTTGAACAAGCTTTCTTTCCTTGTTATTTGATAAAATGCTTCTCAGCAGTTCTTGATTAGAGCTTCTAAGGGAAATGAAGGGTCCAGAATATGGTTATCAACATGAAAACTCAGTCGATGCTCTCCGTTTTGATGGATACTTTTTACATATGTCAGGTATACTGCGCGATGCAATGCTGTTGGCCAGTCTAATCAAGAGAAAGAATCCAGTTCCCATCTAGCTCACCACCATCTTTTTAAGAATATGTGTTGCCAAAACAGTAAATACTGTTCCTTAACCAGTGACGTGTAGAAAAGAGTTGTTTGTGCAGAAACAGAAAGGAGTTTCCCTACAAAAGAGAGGAATGCTAAGAAATACATCATCTCTTTTGGGTGACTCACCCTTAAGTGGATGTGGAGCTATTGGAGTGTAACACCTGCTAGAGCATTGGTACTCAGGTGGGAGGGATGATGAGTGCCATTTTACCCACCAGGCAACTGGTATCTCCATTGGTTAATGCAAATTTAGGGCTCCCCTTTAATAGGAATGCAAGGTAAAAAGTCTCACAGGCTGAAAGGAAGGGGAAATTAAAATCAGTCCCTGCTAGCAAGTTCCCTAGTCAGTAATTCACAGGGGAGTCAGCCTTGAGGTCTTGCTTCTTTCACATAATTTGTTGCTATTGTTTCTTCTATATTATCCCAGCAAAGAGTTGTCATTTCAACTGTGTAAGCTTTCTAAGTCTTCAGGTAAGTGTTATTAGGAAACCTTTCTT
>JANHGN010012794.1:0-15757 GCA_024605025.1 Megaceryle maxima
TTTTCAGCCGTTTTCTAAACCTACTTAACTTAAAAATAAATAAATTATAAAAAAAGAAGAATTAAAAAAAAAAAGACATTGGATTTCCTTAAGCTGCATTTAACTGAGCATGGATTTTGTGTTAACGGTCCCATATAGTTTACAATAGTTTCAGCATGTGGCTCCATAAATGAGTATGTCTGACATTACTAGCTGGTTTGTTTTCCTTAAAGAGTATCATTAAAGGGTTGTGTGGAGTTTTAAAGTCAACAGGAGAGTTGTGGCTCAAGTCCAGTGCAGTGCTATGAAAAACGTATCCCTTCCTGTTGGGTAACTGCTTAGGATCATTTTGATTTTGATTTTTCAGGGCTGTCAGCACATTCTGGATTGCAAATCCAAACAACAACTTAATAGAGAATGCAGCAGCTGGTGCTCAGGTAAAATCATTCAATGGCAAGAGGTACGCTTTGCCTCCGGTTCCCATCTATTCTACTCATATTGATGTCACTAGTGTAAGGGCAATGAATTTTTAGTAAGCCATCATAAAATTTGGATATGTGCTTCTGCAACCTTTGTCTCTATTATGAACACATATTTCCCTACAGTTCTCACACTGATTTCTCTCGCAACTGTAGCTGGAAATGGTGTGTGATGTCTCTTAGCAAATGCTGATTTTTATTTTTTTTTTTAGTAGCTAATATTTTAATGCCCAATCAAATTTTGTATTTGTATATATAAATATATATTATTTCTGATGTTTACTCAAACTGTGTTTGTGTTTAATGTGCCTGTATGGAGAAGGCTGTGTTTCTGATAAACCACCTGAATTTCACCCCCAATATACACGCTTTTAAAACCTGCGTGTGCTCCCTGGGGACCCACTGTGCCTGCCAAAGGGTAAGCTGGGAGGTATAGGAGCATGGGCAGGTGTGTGTCCCCTGGGGCTCACACATTTGGCAGGCTCAGGTTAGAAATTTGCACAGTGGGAAACCCTGAGTCCTCAGGATAACCCGTGTCATTAGTTGTAGTGTCCTGTTTCTCAGACCTGCCTTTGTCTTTTAGGATGTCGGGATATGGTACATCTTCCACCGGGTTCCCACCGGACAGTCAGAGGGGCAATATCCAGAGGGACAGGCTGAGCATACGCCCTTGGGAGTCTTTTACAACAACAGAGTCCACTCCAATTTCAAGGCATGTGGATGGTTTTTATATGTTTCTATCAATATAGTAGTATGATGTAGGGCTGACCATGTGTGGTGCTCTGAAATTGGATGATCATGGGTGTCTTACATTTTGATAAAGGTCTTTTAACACTATATCAAGACACAGTCAACTTTTGGGGGTGATGCCTGTGTTAAGAATTAAAGAGGGAGCTGAGCAGAATGGAGGTCCCATTTCAGGCACTTCAGCTGGGTGCCTGTGTTAGAGGGGATGTGCCAGGCAACACGTACAACTACTGCTAAGTGAGATTTAAGGAATGACAGACAGGACCCTGAGCACTGATGTTGCCTACAGTTGTGCAAGGCTATAGGGGGACAAGCAAAAGACATTTGTGCCAGGGCCTGCTCATCACCTTTGAAAAATGAGGCCAAAACCTTAAGGGTAATTCCAACAAAAACACTTTTCCTCAAATATACTGTTGACATGCAAATGTAACCTGTAAGCTATAAAAAGCATTTTTAACTTATTTCTCAGGATTCTAGATTGAAATCAGTGCTGTTTTCTGTGTCTTGTATATTTTATGTCTTGGTCCATGACAGCTGCTGTTCTAGCCCGAAGCCTCTAAGATGGCTACAGCAGCTCATGTTCTCTTTTGACTGTTGGGAGACTCGTCACTCTTTATTTAAACCTTAATTCTTAACAACACTCTTTTTCCAAAATGTTATCAAGAGCTTGGCAGAGTCCCTTATTACTTTCTGTGAAGGAGAGAGAGAGTGGGAGTTCAGGGCCTTGCTTTGGGTCAGAAGACAGCCCAACATGCTGATGCATAACATATGGCAGGGCAGGCTCTGTCCTGACTTCAGCATGCTACATCCTGTGCTAATGTCATGCCGAGCAGTGCCAAGTGACACGGAAAAGGAAGAGAAAACCCAGGCTGCAGGCGCTCGCTGTGCCTGCACACACTGACTGCCCATGTTCATTGATAAAAACCTGGGATCTCTGGTCTCTGTTGGGCGGTCTCTTAAAATAATTGGAGTCATGTGCATTTCCAGGCTGGTTTGTTTATTGGAAAAGGAGTAAAGACAACACGAGCCAATGCTGAAGATCCCAGAGAGTATCTCACTGTCGACAATGCCAGGTAAGCACATGCTATATGGCTAAATATTTTGGATAGTTGTGTTGCTTCTTGGCTTCTGCATTATATTTAGCAGATCGTTAATGCCTCGTTATGGCTGGAGCATCTGAAAAACCCACACAGGCTATCTCTGATGTGCAGAGGCAAATACTTCATAGCTGTGCACTGAATTGTTTGTCTTATTGCTGACCAAAAATGATACACATGCACTTGGGGTTATGAGGACTAAGCAGTGAAGCACATGAAAGGGGATCCAAATCCCATTAGTCCATTAGCTGGTTTGTAAGTCCAACATTTCTTACCAATTGCTGAGAAGAATTTACATCTGAAAGATGATGTAAGAGACTGCTGAGTCTGATCTAGGATTAATGAGGAAAATAAAGTAGCCTCAGAGTTTTTTGTCAGCAGCTTTAAAATCTCTGAGCTTCCTTTTGCAGAGTGGAAGCAGGTAAATTGAGGCCATTTTCTCATTACTGCATCCCTATGGGTCTATGTGAGGAGGCTATGGCCACTGCTCCTGGTCAAGCCTTGGATTTTTTCCTCCTCCATCATACCCTGTCAGTACCACATATGATGCTGCCATATGTCTGAAGGGGTGACTTTGCATCCCTTTGTGAGACTTCCTTGCCAAGGTCATTCCCTTGGGCCTTGAGGAGGCATGTCCCACAGCACATCAGCTGGAAGAAGTAGGAGGCGAGGGTAGACTCAGAAAAAGCACTGGTGATTTTTCTTGTCCAAACATAGCACAAATCTACCATTAACAGCCATTGTGGCCTGCAAATAGTTGAGAAGTTCCCAGTTCCCAGCATGAATCCTATTTTCATATGACAGCTTCTCTTTCAGCAGAGACAGAAGCATATGGAGGTCTGGTCTGTACATGCAAGGAAAGCAGCTCCAATTATTCTGTTATCTTTGCTGAATTTGATTCTTGAAAGTGCCTAATTGATTATTTATTTTTTTTTAACATCAACCCAGGAATTCTTAATGGGCCTTGTAAGGACAATTACAAAAGGACCCAAGTGACTTGAGAAAAATCTTTTCTATGCCTCTAGACCACACTGAATCAAATTAAGGAGTAGCTGTGGGCCCATTGAAGTCTAGTGAGAGATCACCTATTGATTTCACTGGGGACAGAATTTCACCCTGATGAATGTTTCTTGTTTTCTGCTTTGTACCAAAGCACAGAAATTAAATCGGGATAATAGCCTGACTCTGATCCAGGGCATATCACCTCTTTAGGCCATTCATGCTGATATTTGGAAGCCAAACAAGGTCTGCCCAGCACAACCTCCTCTGTCTTGAGTTTGGTTCCTATGATTCCTGTGCCACATTAACTAAGCTCCTTTCTTCAGGTTTCATCCACATCAAGATGCTGATCCTGAAAAACCACGAGTACCTGCTGTGATTGATGGTCTTATTGCTTTTAAAAATAATGACCACGGGGCCTGGGCCAGGGGTGGTGACATTATTTTCCGCAACTCAGGGTAGGTTACTGTAATTACGTGTTCTGTTGTTCCCCTCGTGGCAGACAGAAATAGGTCTGTAGGCCAAATTCACTGCAGGCACTCCTCATTATTTACAGTGTTGTATTTCTTCTGTCCCAGGTTTTCAGACAATGGAATTGGACTCACTCTGGCAAGGTAATTTCTTAAAGTGGACCTTCTTCCCATTATACCCTTCTCCCCTAGTTTAACAGGCTCAGGAATGGGTGCTGAGACACTCCCTTGGTAATTAGTGTAAGACATGAGAAAATGTCGCATTTCCCTTCCAGACCACATGAAGTCTTCCCTGTGCAGCCGTTAATACAAGGGGCAATTTAGCCTTTCATTCTCCTTGCCTCAGCCTGTCTAGGGAATACATTATAATTGCTGAATATTTCATTTTGGATGGTAGACCCTGAACCAGTAGACTAAACATCTGGCTCTGTGTTCAGGGAGACTTTTCTTCTGCTCTAGTCTGGTGGAGCTGCTGCTCCATAGCTCCATTACCCATAGTGTGTGCCAGGGCAGGGTGGCTGGGATGATCCATGAGGTCTCCTGCCTCCTCCACTGGTGTCTACCATGCTTCTGGTGCTCTTATCTCAACATCTCTTGCAAACAATCTGGAAAAAAAAAAAGCATATCCAAAGCCCATTGCAAGCAATGAGAATCAGTGATATTTGGCTCTTGCTTCAAGGATATAGCTAAAAACGTATAAAGCAATTTGGTATAGAGCTCATATGTATATATATACAGGGCAGAGCTGGTTTTACCTGGAGTAAGTTACCTGTATTGCTGATGCCCAAGTGCCACGGTACCTTGACACTAACTTGCTGGTATCTAAAGAAATTTTAAATCAGGCTGTTTTTTTCATATTTTTCCATATGTTTTTTTTCAAATTAGCAAATAAATTCTACTCTGTGTGTGGTGCAATTAAAAGTGTTAATTAGTTGGTTGTGCTATGCTGTACTGTTATCAGGTGTTTCTTTGCTTGTAGTGATGGGACTTTCCCAACAGATGAAGGCTCAAGCCTGGAGGTTACACACTCCATTTTTGTTGGAGAAAGCAGCAACTCGGGCTCCCAGGGAGGCCAAAATATCTACTGGGGAAAAGGGGCAAATGGTGAATACAGGACACTGCCCAGAAACAGGTGAGTTACTCTTTCATCATTCCTTCTTGGAATTAGCATAACCTAGGAAAAAAGCCTTAGGAATTAATGTGACTATGAACAAATGATTTATATTGGGTGTTTAAATTATCATACAGGCCAGAAATAATAAGCATCCAAATAAACTCACTGTTTAGGCCAACAGCTTGAGAGCCTTCTTGACTGAATGTGTTTGATTTAATTTTCTGCTTAATTTATTAGTCACTGGAGAATGGATTAGAAAATCTGAAAGACACCAAATGGCTTTTGTGTAATGCTTCAGTAGCACAGCATCGAGCTGATGGCACAGCTCTTGCACACTCTGCCACTGTTGCTCCTGCTGGTGTAGCTGGGAAAATATTGCTGGTTTGACAAAGGAGAAGCCATTTCTCATTATTGCATCTTATTTCTCTTTCATAGCTGTATGTTATTTTAGATTTTCATAGCAGCACAGCTTCCTGTTTAGCAACCACAGTGCCTACCCACATCCCCATAGCAAAGCATGTTTCTCCAAGCCTAAATTCTACCCTAATATATGGTTTGGTGATGCTCACCAATTATTAAACACTTTATGAGGAATATAAAATTAAGTAATAACCAGTACTCAGCACGTGTCGTGTACATGGCCCTGACTACACATGTCTCAGCCATAAGTGACATGGGAATGGGATCTGTGTAGGACAGCAAGAATAATCAGAGCTAACCCCAGTCATTATGAGTGTTGTTATTTTAATTGAAATTGCAAAAATTCTCCTTTGCAGTTCAAACAAATTCTGATCATCTGTGATATTGTTAAGCAATGTATTCTTGGAAAGGAATATGTTGAAACATCTGATATCTGTACTTTCATCATGCCATAATGCAAAATGGTATGTAGGGGTTGTACCTGACTACTGAGATAACAGCTCTCTGGAAATTGAACAATTATTTGGTCAAGAAACACTGTTTGTGTCTGGTGTTTCCAATTGGCAAAGTGTTTTTTTGATCTCTGACACCAACCAGTAAGAAAAAAACATCGGGTCTGGGGGTGGAATCTGGGTCTCAGTGACCCCCAGGCTGGAGAGAGACGGTGTGTCTGTGTTCTGTCCACTTTGTGTCTTTCATGCAATTCTTTCTAGACTTGGTAGGCATTGACCTACCCTACCAAGCTACTGCTAGCCAGCTTCATTACTGTCTGTGAAAGTGATGCAGGCCACTCTTCAATCAAACATGGCCAGGAGCAAGCAAAACAAACTGTGGAAGGGGCAGGTGAATCCTGTGACACCAGTGGTGTCTCCTTCATCACTGATGTCTTAACAACATGTACATGGATTAAGACTGAAGAAATTGCTTTTCTGTATGAAATACTGTGGACTAGGTCCTAGGGATCTTGTGTGAAATGGCTTGTGGGGAGAGGAGAACTTGCACTGCACAGCTTGGTACTTACTTCCAAGGACAGACCTGCCTTTAGGGATTCTGACTGATAATTTTTTCAATCATGCTGATATTTTCCTGAGAAACCTGTTTGACCGGGAACAGGGAACCTGATGGCAATGCTCCCACACAGCCCTTTGGGTCTTCCTTGTGGTGATGAACTGCTGGGTGCCTGGGGACATGAGGGTTTTGAACTGCTTTACCCCAGCTTACAAGCCTTAGGCAAGCTTATGAGTCTTTAGTTTTGGCTCTTGAACCTTATGATATTGAGGAAGCTCAGCAGAGTTTCATCTTTCATTAACTGTGTCATGACTGTCCAGATCCCAGTTTGGGGAAAAGAAAGGTAGTTTAGCTACTTGTTAACATCTTTCTGTGCCTTCAGAAGACTCAGAGTTTATCCAAGCTTTTAACACAGGATTGTGCTTGATCTTAAATCTCACAGGACGTTTCCTATTCGTGGATTCCAGATTTATGACGGACCTGTCAGGATGGCAAAATGCACTTTCAAGAAGTTCACCCCAACTGTTGACAGATACTCGAGTGCCATTGGGTTCTTCATGAAAAACTCCTGGCAGATAAGCCCTCAGAATAATGTGTCTCAGATCCTGATGGAGAAAAGTGTAAGTAAGATAAACAGAAGTGTGTGCTGTTATATGCACAAGTTTTTAAAGTTTTTAGAAGTGGTGAGAGATCTGTCCTTGTGAAAGAATTCCCGAGCAGTGGTGCATGTTACATTGGTGCACGTTACATTGGTGCATGTTACATTGGTGCATGCTATTAATACATTTTGCAACAGGTTTGTTGTTTTTTTGTTCTTAAAAACTGGTTATTTATAAGCCAGTAAAATGAGATGGTGTCTTATGCCTGGACAGACAGACATTAAAAAATCTGCATTAGAGGAAACTTTCACCTCGTATCTAGAAGGGCCAGACCACCACTCTTGGTGCAGTGTTACCAGCTTATATATGCTGAGGACCTGGTGAGGACCTGGCTTTAGACAGTGAGAGGGACACCAATGAGATGTCAGGAGAGAAAAAGCTGCAATACAATTCTTATACAGGAATAGCAAATGCACTTAGAAGCAAAGTCATGACCCAGTTTCTGGGGTCAGGAGTGAAATTCCTGTTGAGCACAACAGGGACTTCCCTTGAACAGCAGAATGGGACACTGTATCTCTGCCTTGGCAGGAGCTGTAGGATGCTGAGCAATTCCACTCCTTGTCCTGGATTCCTGCAGGGATCATGGTCCTGCACAGTTGGCTTAGGAAATGATAGATTCCACCTGGCTCGCTCCCAGGGGTCACAACCTCTCCTTAGCTTTTTTCAAACAAGGTCCATGTTTGTTAGGATGTCCATGAACTATAGTAACTTTGGCTTGAGGTTTGGCTTTATCTTGGGGAAAATTTCCATTGCTCTGGGTCTGACCGATATCACTCCCTCTGGCAAGCAGTTAGTTTGTCTGTCCCCTCTCTGGTACACTTTAGACCAACAACAGGAGGGTATTTCATGAAAGGATGATGTTGATTACAGTCACTTGACTGCTCCTCTAAAGAAAGCATTCATTTCAATAAAGAGATCTTAGTTACCTTAGATGCTTTAGGGAGCTTTGGAACAAGAATAAGGGCAAATTCGCGGTACCTTGTTTATGTCCTCCCTTTGGGAAATGGTGATCACCTAAGGTGATCATGGTGAACATGAATCAGAAAAACAACCTGGAACCAGGAAGGGGAGCTTAGAAAAAAATGGATGATGAAAAAGTTTAGGAAGAGAGTGAAAATTTTCCTCCAGTAATGTCTGTAGGACTCTGTCCAACAGAATGGTTTCAGACAGATGACATCTGTGCACAGTAGTGAAGGGGATGATTGCATCTTACATGGTTAAAAATGCATCTCTTTAATACAGTTGCATCATTTGGGGCCAATGAGCCTGTTAAATATCCCAGCATTTTTTGTCTGAGAGGCAGTTTAGTACTACAACACCTTTAAGATCAAAGGTTTTCAAAGTAAAAATGAAGACTTACTAAATATTTCTGCAAAGCAAGTTAAAATAGTATAAAGTCAGCCTATTAGACAAAAAAATTAATGACATTATCCCAATAACTACTTATTGTATATATATTTCCAATAAATATCCATTTCTGAAGGTGATATTTTGCCAACTTAAAAATCATAAATGTTTGTAACCACCTGCATCCCAGCACTTTTAATTTGATTCTGTTATATCTGCATTGAGCCCTGATGTGCTAAATCTGATTTCAGACTTGAAGGACCGTGGTTAGTTTATTGGTCAGTTTATTGTTTTGTTGCTAATTGCTATGTAGGACAATATGTCTTTGACTAGTTAGGACAGAGCCTGTAGACAGTTTTAATTAATTTCCTAAACCTCATATATTGAGGTATCATGCATTTATCAATAGCAACAGTATTGCTAGGATTGTTTATTTGTTTGTTTGAAAAAGGATGCTTTTAAAAAGCTATTTCAAAGCAGTAGTTGGTCTTAACCCAGCTGAGGGCTCGACTGATGGTTGTGGTCTCCTGTAGGTATGGTTACTGTCAGTCAGTAGGACTAGCAGAACTCAAAGGAGATGGCCCCAGCCCCAAACAGAGCCATGTCCAAACATGCATCATTTCTTAAGACAACCTGACATATCTCTTTTTAGCCATAAGTTAGCAACCCATTCATCCCTCTGTCCTTTTGCTGTACAGACTCTGTAGAGCAAGGTGAGGAGCAAGAGGTTGTACATGACTTTGAGCTCCCATGAACAAGGCCACCTCTAGCAGTTTAGAAGATGCACCAACTGTTCCAATTCATATCCATTACTAATAGCCCCTCTGATTAATTTTTCCCTGTGGCTGGGTGCTTAGGGTGGATTCAAGACTATTCTACTCCTAACTGTGCCAACACTACAGCATCTCTGAAATTACTTGTGTCAAAAAAATCCAAGTGTTCTGTGGTGTGTGTGTTTGTGGTCCCCAGAAGAGCTCAGAGCTGACAGCACTGGCCCCTTGCTGTGATCTATCAACTCCAGTGGGATTGCAGTTCTGCCTAGCTAAGAGATGGTGCTTCCTAATGTTGCCTTTATTATGTTTAGCTTGTGTTGGTTTAGTGCTGGGTTTCTGCATTAAAGCAGAAGTTTTCAAACAGTTCATGGTGGGGGAAAAGAAAAGCAGACACTGAATTAAAGTGCCAGTCACTTAGCCCCTGAAAAAGAGGGCAGAAGGAAAAGCAACCCCAACCCTAAAGAGACTTCTGATGAAAGGGAACTTGCAGGGTGAGGCCTTGCATCACTCCAGAAGAGTAAAAGCCACGTAAATGAGGGCAGAGTCCTTAGGTGGTAAAATAGAGGAAGATTCACACTGGTTGAAAATGGTTTCCTTCAAATGGTATCAGTGATACAGTGACATGGCAGCTTGTGCCAACACTTGAATTTTGGGAAAAGTTGACAGTTGTTATGATGTTTTCCAGTACATTATTATTTTTTAATATAAAAAGTGTTTTCCGTTGCAGTCTTTGGAACTCCTCTGCAGGTGTGCTAGGTGTGTTACCTTTGGACAGGTTAAGTTAGCAGATTCCTAAGAGGTTATATACTCACATAACCATCATCTGTCAGGTCTCCCTGTCAGGCTTCAGACAGGTAATTCAAGTAATTGAATGTAATGCTGATATCACTCTGAGGTAGTCCATGCCTAACGAAAACTAGATGTCTGAATAGTAGTGTGGTAGCTAGATGTGACCTGTCTCTGCACCCTATTCTAGATCATTCCTAGCTCCACATGGACATACCTGACAAGTTGAGTCTTTGTTCACTTAGAAAAAAATACACGTTGCCATAGCTGTAACTGCAAACTCAGTGCACCCCTACCCCGCAGTGTACGGAAGTAAGGTAACCTTGAGCCTTATAAAAGAAGTAACACTGCTCATTAACATTTCCATTTTGTTTCTGACTTTCAGACTTTTTTAGAGGAGAATGTTAGAGATCAGATTAGCGTTAGCACCAAAACTGTCTGCTGTTGGGTGAAAACACAGAGCTGTACTGACTGTGCCTTAGTTTGTTTTGAAGTGCAGCTGACTTTGTTCTCCTCCCCAGCGAAGGCCTGTTTTCATCTTCAACTCCAGAAGTGCACTGTCACAAAGTATTTATAATGTAGCTTTGCACTGCACAGTGTTTACTTTTTTTTTTAAATTTTTTTTTTTAAATGTCTCCTCTTGTATAAATTAAAATGAAAGAAAAAAACCCCCAACTTTTAGGATCCTCCTACTTTGCCAAGTAGCCCTTTGGGCAAAACTTTTCTGCAGTGCAGAAAAAAAAGGTCTTAAACCACTCAAAAATGCATATTAAAATTCCATGTGTTTGAGCCTCCTTTAAATGAGACTATTTCGACTGTTTGTTTATGTACTTGCACAAGAAGGTGGCAGAAAAATGGTTCTAAGATCTAATTTAATTTTAAAAGAATAAAAACTTGTATTCTGCAAGTAGTTCTTGATGCAGTGGTCATTCTTTTTAAGCCAATGGGACTTTCCATCTAACTCAGAATCACAATGACCCTGTTATTCTTCTAAGCTCTTCTGTTTATTATTTTTAAAATAAAGCCTTTAAAGCACCTAGTAACCTTTCAGCCTAATTCTACTGACCCTAATTCTTACTCATGTACAGTCCAATTAAAATTAGTTGGGCTAAATGGAACAAATTACAGTCCTTTAGGGCAGTGCGATCCAGTCGCTATTTATGCTGTCTGCTTTTATGCACATTGCTGCGGGATTCATTCAGAGTGTTTAACCCGGAGTAATTATTTTCTTGATTACTTCAGAACTTAATTGTCACATGGTGTAATAATTTTCTCTGCAGACATTAAAATATTCCATGTTTTTTTACAGAACATCTGCAGTTTCCTTCTTTTGATGGATTTTCATATCAGTACAGATTCCTTTACTTAGCTACAAAAAAACTTCAAAAATAGGGCTATCCATGATAAGAATAATGCTGCCTCCTGTTATTTCTCTTTCCTTAAAAAAACCTCTTCAAGGGATATATTGGAATGTGCACAAGAGCCAATTCTGAGAATTACTGTTACTTGTAGGAGTTTTGTAAGGTTTTAGAAAGAACAGCTAGGAAAAAAACAATGGCACTCACAGAACCACTTAGAACAGCCATGGAAAGTATATCAGAAAACTCAACAAATATCTAGTAATTTTTGTTTCTTTGATGACAGCTGTGATATTCCTCAGTAAATTTCATAATCTTCCTGCTGTACTTCCCTACCCTTTAAGTCATCCTCTTTCTTTTGCCACTGCAGTTTATTGCTGTGTGGTTTCAAGGAATACGTGGTTGTGTGGATGCATTTTAAAGAACCAGAAGTTTAATTTTTGTGAAGATATCTCCTCGCATTAAGAAATGAGGGAGAAAACCAATATAGCTAGACATCTTTCTAAGTAGACAAGACAAACCCAAACTCCTTAACTCAGGCAATCCAGCTTTCTAGTGCTAGCTGTATCACTGCTTTGGCTGTTAAAGCATTGTAAACCTAAGTCCTTATTTAGAGCTAACCAGTGATTTTTCTTTTTATTTTCTCCTGCTAGGTTGGACTGAAAGTGTTTTTTGGCAGATCAGGGCAGTGGTTTGGAAACAATGATAATGATGGTGACAAAATGTCTGTCTTCCATGATCTGGATGGCTCGGTGACAGGGTATCCGGACACTTTCATAGGCAGAGCAGACAACTACTTGCTGCGTCATCCTGGGTGTCTTACTGTCCCACACTGGAATGGGGTGATGTGTACCGGGAAATTCGCACAGGTAACGGAGGGTGGCTGCCTGCAATATCACTAGCAGTGTTGGGTGGGTGTCGTCAGTCCACTGAGGGGTGGAGTGAAGCCTATTCAACACTCCATAAGATGTGAATTGAGTATAAATTTACTCCTCTCAGCGTCATCTGCCTAATTCCAAAGAGTCAGTAAAGCTCCCGTTGTGCAGCTGCCTGCAGCCTTTAGCTGAAGGAGCCCCGTCTCTTCCCATTGCCCACAAGAAGCTGCAAGTTCAAATTGAGTCGGGGAAAGTTTGGTGTTTTCTAGTTCTTGCTTCCAGGCATTTGTCCTCTCTATTACAGGGCTCTAGGGAGTAAGTCTGGTGCATCACATTTCCGTAACAGAAGATGTTGCTTCTCTGATACATACCACATGTTCAGGGTGGTGACATGGGTGGCTGAGACACAAACTCACACTTATTTTGTATTTCTCATCCAGTAATCACTGTCTGAGGGATGGGCAGTCTTAGGTCAGGGTGGTCTTAAACCTTTGCAGCAGGTTTCTTCAGCACACTGAGTTAGAGACTTTAACTGAGATGTCAACACCTTGGTAGAAAGGACTGCAAATCCCAGATAACTTTTCAGTAAGAAAAGACAGAAAGAATTATGAGAATGGTAAATGGAGAGAAAATGTGACCTCAAAACCAGATTGTGATTCATTGTATGTTGCTAGAATTTCAACAAGACCTTTGTGTGTGGATAGAGCATACTGTAAATACTTGACTCACCACATCTTTCAGTCACCTGTAAGAGACCATAAGTGGCTCTCCTTGCTTCTCCAGGATATTAATGTATTTACCAAAAAGGTATCTAGGCCTGTTTTAAAACTCCAGTTATGTGGACATCTTGCCAGGTCTCCTCTCTCCTTCTGTTGAACAAGCCAACACCAGTTGGGTGTGGTGGGCACACACAGAACCAGGTGGTTTGAGGTTGGAGAGAGTCCTGAGCGTGCTCATGCAAGGTGTGGCTTTTGGAAGGACCATTATATTCTTCTGACTGCTGAGAACAGCCATGCACTGTCCAATAAAGACTGCAGAGAGGTGCATTGCTGGATATGAATAGCAAGAATGGATTATGAAACGATCTTAAAATAAGATTGGAGTTTGTGAGATATAGCAGGTGTTATTTATTTATTAAGAGTCTTCTGTGCACTTGGGAGTATGCTGCAAACTCTTGTCTCATTGTGAGTCAGTAGACATTACCCAGACATCAGCAGGTGTGGCACAGAGTGAAACTCTTCATGAATTCACTGAAGACCAGGGAGTGTTAAAATTGAGAGGAGCTCGAGAGGAGCAAGCTGTCAGGTTTCCCTTTTTAACAAGTGGTTTTGTGAGCATGGGTTTCAAACCAAGACTTGTGAATTTTCAGCTTTGGGAGATTTCTGAAGGTGCTTTCTCTGTGGCTTCTCTGATGTGTAGTAATGCGTGAGGTCGCACTTTTTGTAGTCAGACACAGCACTCTGCCCCGTGCCCCCCCCCCCCTTCTCCAAGGAACTTTCTTCATGAAACTTATGGGAATGCAATCATCTTTGAGACTTCTATGTCTGCCTAATATGTGCACAGTCATATCCAGATTATGCATGTCTCCTTCAACTAAAAAAAAAATAAATGTATATGCACTTACTTTAATTGCACAGTAGAGAGCAGGAGTTCCTATTTAAGTGTCTAGACACTGGATTTACAAGCCCTGGTTTGCTATTGACTAGGCAGAAACAGGATTGGGCTCCTACAAAACACTCCCAATGAATAGTTTTGCTCTGTGTCCCCAGAGAAATGACCCTCTTTGCTCTGGCAACATAACAGTTAAATTCATAATTGTAAACAAGTAGGCATTTATATTTTCATTTCTATTAATACTTTCCTGGTTATGCCAGTCTACATGGTGAGGCAGTTTTTCCACCATAGAAAATTTCCTTGGCTAGGTTTAGGCAAGCATAAACATTTGCTTCTCTGGGATCCATTACTTACCAGCATTTTTCAACTAATCAGCATCCAGCAGGATGAGTAAAGTTCATATTAAATGCTTCACTTTATGAGTTTTGGATAGGGAAATACATGTATGTGCAAGCTAGAAGCAATTGGTCCCGTGCAGCAGGGTTTGATTTAATTTGGAGGGTATTGTTGTTGGAGTATTTCAGCTTAACCCCAACTCTCAGCACCTTGTCTAACTGATGATTTGTTTGTGTGCTAAATTGGGAGTGTCATACATAACATCAAAAACCTAAAAGAGTGAATCCGACTATGGAAAAAGATGGTTTGCTTTGATCTTAGCAACTCTATTACAAAATCTGTTTTTCTTTCCCTTTTCATGTAGCTCTGGTAGACAAGAACTCTTATTCTTCCCCAGCGCAAGCAGGTGGAAATGTCCTTTCAGTTCAAGGAAACAGTGACTCCTATATCACTGCTGAACTGAGCCCGTGATAGTCAGCCTAGGGATGGGCTACTTGGCGTGGAAAAGTGAGATCCAAGTCCTTCATCTAAAACTGCAGGCAAATCCTTTCTGAACAAAGTGCCTAGATTCAGTTAATTCCTTTCTGTTTGGTTTCTTTCATTCACTTGTCATGCTCTTCTTCTGGATGTAATTTGCCCAGGAAAGGAAATGTCTGGGGAAACCCAGTTCCTCTGGCAGCGTTTCTAGCTCCACAAAATCCTTGGGACAGACTTCCCTTAGGGTGTTTTAATCTGTCAGCTCGCCTTCCTATGATTGATTTATGGCCTTTCCTTCTCACCATCTCCAAGAAGCATCGTGCCACCTTCCCCACATGGTGTCCAAGACCTTCCTTCGTCAGGAAGCCCTAAGAAATGCCTCATGCTTTGGCTCCAGTGTTGCTTTTCACTACCAAAGAAGAGTTCTGGGACCAGCTTAAAATAACTTTACACAAGCAGGAACTATCAGGTTTGTCCTTCCCTTTCAATTCTGGAGCCTGTATGGTTGGTGTTGTCCAAACAAGAACAGCCCCTTTGTTTTTTAATGATAGCTGAAACTCTTATGTTGTAATGTAAATAAAGTGAGGCTTTGAGGAAGAACACTAAAGAGAGGGAAATTCAGAGGAAAATCACAGGAGTTGGCAGCACCATATATTCTGGCAATCTCTGAGTCACTCAGACTCCATCAGCAGGGTGCTGAAGTCCTTGGTGTCCCACCATCCTGACATTTTGCTGCTGAAAAGGCCAGAAATAAAAGCAAAACATAAGGAGAAGCTTCTCCCATGGTTCTCTGCATGTAGGTGGGTGAGATTTCCAATGGCACTGAACTGGAGACTCCTCAACACCTGCATTACTTATTAAAATGTAAATGAGATTCCTAAATATTTTCTGGTTTTTATATAAATTGTAAGACAAGTGCTTTGGCTCCCACTGGGCAGTTACTGCTTCCTTGCAGACTTCACAGCAACTCATCATGAGAGGCTGTGAAACTTCTCTTTTTTGGTACTAGCCTTTATTAAAATAAGCAGGTTTTGGCAGTAGGTGCTATTTTCTTCTATGAACTTAAAAGGTGTTAGACAGTCACAAGAGACTGCCACATAGCTAGATTATGACATAGCTAAATAATGACACCAAGCTGAGAGGTGCTGTCAATACACCAGAGGGATGGGCTGTAATCCAGAGGAACCAGGCCGAGCTGAAGGGGTGAGCCCAGGAGAAA
>JANHGN010012794.1:15942-81388 GCA_024605025.1 Megaceryle maxima
GACCTCACCTGGAACACTGCATCCAGCTCTGGAGCCCTCAGCACAGGAAGGACATGGACCTGATGGAGCAGGTCCAGGGAAGGGCCACAAAGATGATCAGGGGGCTGGAACACCCCTCCTATGAGGACAGGCTGAAGGAGCTGGGATTGTTCAGTGCGGAGAAGAGAAGGCTCCAGGGAGACCTAATAGTGACCTTGAGCACTGGAACAGGTTGCCCAAGGAGGTGGTTGATGCCCCATCCCTGAAGACATTCAAGGTGGTGCTTGACATAGCTCTGAGCAACCTGCTCTAGTTGAGGTTGTCCGTGCTCTCAGCAAGGGGGTTGGATTAGATGACCTCTAGAGGTCCCTTCCAACCCAGACATTTCTATGTTTCTATATTCCATGTTTCTAAATTAGTGTCAGTTTTGAATTAACAACAACAAAAAAAAAGATGCCTTATAAAATACTTCAGGATAGACGCTGTTGATTTTTCACTAGTTCATTTAGTCAATACCTTACTGCAGGCAACTGAAATAGAAATTATTCCACTTGTGTTAACTCTATTCTTTCAGTGAATGTTGGCAATTGCACTGATCCTGCATCTCCAAGTCATACACCTTGAGCTGGTATTCTGTTCTCAGTATCTGTGTAGCTGGTTTTGGTACTGATGCTTCTAAATGTAAAGCAAGCAAGAAATGCTGTAGGTAATGACTGGTGCTTTTCTAACCCCAGGCAAACCTGTATAATCCCAGTGTATCTGTGATGCTTGTGGATTGTCAGCACCTCACAGACTGGGAAGAAGGAAAATCTTGCAAGATACTTTTCAGCTAAGGGTGTCAATATTTAGACAAAGGGGTCCAATTGTGATCTCTGATGTACACAAGTGGAAAATCAAAGTACTTTTGCTCACATCAGTGACATCCTAGCATGTCTTAGAGAAAGAAAGATTTTTTTTTTTTTTATTTACAAAAGAATTTTAAAGTTTTCACTTGGCAGTTTCATAGAGAAGATGGTTTGCCCTGGGAAATTAACCCTTTTTGAACAGTCAAACTGCCAGGAGGGTAGAAGGTATGTTTTGAGCTTCTCACTTTTAAGATATTTTGCCCAAGCTTGACAACTGACAGCACAGCAGGACAAAAGCAATGTTAAAGAAACTAGAAAGCAGAACTTTTCTCAGAAGCCAAGATTTTCTGCTCCAATGCTTTGCATATTGCTTATCTTCATACTCCTATCCAGTTGGATAGCAGATCCCTCATGAATTGTAAAAGAACTTATCTCCTCAGTTTCACAATCTACTTGGGAAAATTGCCATGTAAGCACAGGGAAATCTGACACATCTTTTTAGCATGAAGTGTTAAGCGGCTAAAATGACAACTATGTCCATTAAACCATCCGGGCAAGTAGAAGGATCACATTTTATAATGTTTTAACTAGCTCTTCTTCTCCTACAACATTAAGCTGTCACCACATCTCGTATCTTAAAGTAGCTTTATGACCCACTTTCTTCTCTTAAACATTTTGATAGAGCTAACCAAAAATTATGGAGGTGTTGCTAAGGAAGATGGACTTTTCTTCATTCTAGGAAAAAAAAAAAAAAAATCTGTTGTTACTCTCCTTTTTCCTGGTATTCAGAAGTGTTTTGCTCCTGCAAAGCAGATACAAGGAAGAAAAATGATAAAGTTTTCCAAATTCAGTTCAAGTGAGTGAAGGTTCCACAGACTAAAAGCTGAGGAAGAAAGAGGCCATGCTGTGACTTTCCAAGAGCTCTATGCCAGGACAGTGACTGATGTTTCACCTACCTGGGGCTGGTGGACCTCAAAGGGTTGTTTTTATTTCATTTATCTCACTGGGAATCAAAAGCAGCCTTTTGATGAATGACTCTTCTGGGATTTTTCTGAAGAGGGCCTTGATTGCAGTCCTAAAGGGGTAACAACAAACAAGTACTAGAACTGACATGAATCAACATCACCGAAGGGAGGTCAGGGGTTTCATGGACAGAGATTGGATTCCCCTCTTGTCCCTTGTCCCCTCAAATGAGGGGGGAGGCCCAGAGAAAGGGATGAATGGGAAAATGTGGGCTGCTGCTTTCTGTGGAGCTTGGTGTGTTCAAGAAGGACCAAGCCACCAGGACTGTCATTTTAGAGCTGAGCCTAGTTGCTGCAGGAAACATGTCAGCTAGCCACTCTTGACTTAGTGATGCTCCACCTGGGCAAAAGAGTCTCTTTGTATAGGATTTAGATTGCTTAATCAGGACATTTACCTACTGTGACCTCCTTTAATGATAAATATTTTTCAAGATCCACCAGATATACTACTGTATTTCTGTGGGACTGAAAATCACGTCCTTGGTGGCTTGCAGTTCTAGAAGACATTCACTGAATGGCAACTGTTGCTCATTGCAGGAGACAAAGTCAGTGTACAAATATTTCTATCAACACAGCAGTGGCATTTTTCCTTGTTCTAGTAGTTTCTGCGTCATTCTCAAAACAGCTGTCACCATTATCCTTAATGTCAGACATGTGACTTGGTCCTGAGACACTTGGAGGAAAATGTTACCAGCAAAGCTCTGACATGCTTTCCTCATCATCTTACTGAAGCATACTGCAAACTCTTCTAGCGCTTTCTTAAACTCATTAACAATTGTAGTGAGCAGCTTAGGCCATGCATAGCAGTCTCTTTTGGGTTTTTTTTCTCTTTACACAAATACCTTAAAGTATATAGGAATCTTCTTTTCTTGGCAGTCTCCAATTTAGGAACCTTTGGGACTCATTGAATGTATTTTCTTCCATTCTTGACTTATTTTATCATTAGTGCATTTAATTTTGTAGTAAGTGCACACAGCTATCACCTTAATATTCTGTGCTTGATGGACATATGTTAGACAGAAATAATGTCAAAGTTTGCAGTGATGGGACAGAAACTTTTTATCTAGAAAGACACAAATGAGCTATTATTTTGCAGTATGGAGAGTTCATTCCAACCATTCTTTATCAGAAAAATACTGTTTTGATTGAGAACAATTAATACATTGATGGGATTTCAGGTCCAAAGGGACCTTACTGATCACCTGCTCTGACCTCAGTACTTCTCCATCTGGGTGGGACAAATGAGATTGAAATGTGGTTTATTACATTGCACATTACTGACTTTCTAATCACGATTTGAATGTGAAGGGAAAATGGGTTTTCCTCCTTGGTTTCATAGATAAAAAAGGTCTTTTATCAAACTGTAAAAATAATTTATTCTTTCATGATCCATCAAGAATGAGCAACTGGGCTGCTGCTCAGAGATTGTTTGGGGTGAATTACTTGATCAATAGTTCCAGCCATCAAGAAAAGCTCGTATTATTTAATGCAATTCTGGGATATGTTTTAATCTCCAAGTGTCTGCAGATACCACTCAGGATAAACTCTCATCTCTAAAGTGCAATGGTGTGAAAGAGGGAATGGACTGACTATTCAACAAAATTTTACAATCACTTTTGGATTTTTTTTTTTTTTTTCTGACATGAGACCCAGATTTTTAACTTCAGCATTCAGCATGCTGAATTCAGGGGTGAGATTAGGGGTAGGCAGAAATAGCCTTTCTTGGAGGTTCTGAGGAGCTTAAACTCAACACCAGGAGCAGGCACAAGTGTTAGAGTCCTTCTAGACATGAAAGTAGGACTGGGAGCTGAACTGGCTAGAACTAAAATAAGCCCATATATAATCCAGTGAGAGACAGTCTGTTTGTGCAGAGCTTGCAATCTGCATAGACAAGAGGAAAAGAAGCAGATAAGGAGATGTGAGGAGCCAAGGTCTCATAGCCCTGCATTAGAAGGCGTATATCCTGATAGATAGAGTCTCGTCCTCTCTGCTACTCTTGGCCGTGGTTGTATCCTTGCCTGGGGTATTAGAATGTGTTAAAAGATTATTACATCTATTTTGATCTACCTCAAAGACAGAAATTGAGAAATAATTTCTTTGGGTGGATGCTCATGTGGAAGCTTAGATGTTTCTAAGGTAACAGAGATTTTTATGTTGGATGTTTTAAGTTCTTGATTCATGGACTGTTGTTCTACAGTGTAGGAGAATGAAGGAAGCAGGATTATAGGTGTCCTCACCTGTCTTTGCTGCATTTGAAACCCTTCAGGGAATATGACAATCTGTCTGCTACAACCTTGAGTGCTGAGGCAGATTTGTATGACTAGCTCTGCATCCTCCTTTTCACTGGAATTTCACGTGGGAGGAAGTAGGTGAACACCATGCACTCAGCCTTAAAATTAATGTTTGCCACATTAATTTGCCTTCATTTGAGTGGAGGCAGGATAGAAAAAGCGTACAACCGGAGTGGAGTTTTGTCATTGGTCTGTAGAGTTGAACTACAGACCAAGGGCATCTGTTGGTCCCTGCACAGAAGAGTTCTCTGTGGAAGCCTGTGCAATGTAGTCTTTAGTCTATAAGGTCATATAGTCATGTCATTGAGTTCTAGCCCCCCAAAATTTCAGCCTAATCTGCTCTTGAGGGCAAAGATGTGGATTCCATTATATAACAAGACCGATTCCAAAACCCCTTGATATAACTTCAGAGTTTTCTGTATTTTCAATGCAATAAACCTATTTTTAAAGTGCTGTTAGTTAAATTCATAAAAAAAAAGGAGTTGCTTTGCAATATTTCCGTAACATTCTATTTGAAGATTTTGAATATTTTTACGGTGCTGTACAATTCACATCTCACTTCATGGTGTCTCTACAAATGGCTGCAGATGCTATTTCTGGTTACCTTTTTATTTGAACTGGAAATGGTTCAGTGACTTTCCAAACGTTTTGAGCTCTTCATTGGCAAAAACCATTTACAGAAACAATGATCAAATGCACATGTTATTGCTGAGCCTGGTTGGTTTAATGGATATGTTTGTCATTTTCCTTTTGCCTTCAGCTTTATATTCAAGCCAGACGCCCCGAGAATCTGACCTTATCCATTGCCAGAGCAGCATACCATTCCCATCCCTTGCAGTTGCAAGGTGTGAACAGAGGAGCACCATACCAGCAGTACCAGCCTGTCCTCATGCTCGAGCAGACTTATATCATCCAGTGGAACGGCAGAGCACCTGAGGATATTATCCTGTACCCAATCAACTTCAACAGGTACTGCCCAAAGTTAGAAAATGTGCTCTTTTCAAAAGGTATGGACCTTTAACAGTTTCCCAGGTTATTCACAAGTGACCTTTCAAATGGCTCAGCAGTTTTTGAGAGTGTGGAAGTGAGGTGTTAATGGATGGCACTTACTGATGCAAAGAGATGCCTCTGCTTTCACTTCATTCCAGCTTTTTTGATGTGCAGAGATGTTTCTCTTTCCAGAAAGTTTTGAAACAGAATCCAAGTAAGTCCTGGCCTCCTGTCCTTGAAATCCCTCCAGAAGAGCTCTGGCTCTTGTTCGTTTGTTTGTACTAGTTGCTGCACACATAATTTATCTCCTATATATATAAAGTGCAGAAGTACATCAGAATGTGCACAGAGCTTTGCATCTTCTGTAATCCAAATAGCACTGCAGTCACTGTTCCTTTTTGCACAGTTTTAAAATGTTAGGACTCAGTACAGCAAAATTGTAGGCGGTTCTATTTATCTCCCAATGTTTTCTTCTAGTGTTTTATAAAAGCAGAGTATATCCATTTCAGATAATACCTTTTTCCCTTGCAATCTGTTTAATTTTGCATAATTCCATTTATGGGTTTTAGTACTGTTCTTCTTACTTTAGTGAAATTACTTGTGATTTGCACTGGTGCGGCTGTTAGGAGAGAGTCCTGCAATCCAGTCAGTTTAGCAGTAGCAGACATTGCCAGGGTTTGCACAGATGAGATACTGCAAGAAATGAGCACCACAAAAAAAGCCTGGCCATCATCTTGGGTTCTGCAGTTTATGTGACTCCTCAAGTATCAATAAAAACCTAACACAATAATGGGACAGAGGTATGCAAATTAATTTTTCCATGATTACACACAATGCAGCCACACGCAGGCTTAGATTTGCAAAGCAGGTTTTAGATAGCTGATGTGGAAGAAGTCAGAGGCCCCAAGGACGTGAAGTAGCATGTACTGCTGGTCAGTCAGGCAAGTTCCCAAGTCCAGTCAGTGTTATCCACCAAAGCTCACACACATCTGCTGCTGCTCCAGCAGAGTATCACTGCTGTGGTTCTAGCTTAGGATAGTTATGGCAAAAGCTTAAGCTGTATTTGCTTCCCCTGAACTTTGGAGGTGAAGAAATTTGGGGGCGGGGGGGAATACTTCCTTAGTTCCCATTATGAAGCCTTACTGGAATGTATCTGAGGAGGGCAATGTTTGCTCTCTATACATCCCCATTATAGTGAGTGGCAAATGCCTGCTCCTTTTGATTGAAAGATGTAGTAGCTGCAGGGCCATGACCGAGTCACTGGAGGATCAGTGTTTGCACACTCCTATCATGGAGGAATTATTAAAATTAAATCACTCTTTTCTGTATTAATGTATCTCTGTGCACTTTAAGGAAGAGGAAAATCCATTAATCACTCACAGACAGGACGGGCTTTGCAATTATTATCTTAAAACGATTAGCTATTTCCTTGTAATTGCAAAGCTAAGTCTTCCGCTGAGTAACTGGTGGTTACTCCATCACTGTGCCAACTAATACTTGCCAAAGCTTTGGCCCACAGTCTTCAAGAGCAGATTCAAATTCGAAGGCAGCACGGGCTGTTTGGTAGAACTCAGCTTTAAATTTAGTTCTTGTTCAAGCAGCAACTTAACTACATTTTACTTTTGAAAACCACAATGGATTGAGGTTCCTTTGTCTTGTGTGAAACCAGTTATTTGAACGGGGCAAGGGTTTGTAGATCTTTCTGATCCAGAAACAGTTGGCAAGTTACATGTTTTGAAGAACTATAAAGAAGAAATATACTGTAACAAATGAAAACCACAATTTTACTTTATTTCATTCAGAGCATTTTCCTAAGAAATAATTGGGAATGAAATGTGTGGCTGCTCTGTGTATGCCTCAAGTATGCTAACTAATGCGAGACATAAGGCTGATGCAACAGCAGTAGTGTCCAGATTGCATGCAGAAAAGTGGAGAAATGAGATTCCCGTGGAAGGGTAAAGGAATTGAGGTGAAAAAAAAGGATTTAGGAATTGGAAGGAAAACAAGTGCCTGCATAAGCAGTTCCATGTATGACCTTATTAGACATTGTATTCCAATCATTTCTGGAATGGAAGAAGTCTCAGATTGTGGAGCCCAGAGTAATCAGTTAGAAAATCAGGGAAGACTTTTACCTGTCTCAAGTGGCTTTATGTTTTGTTTGTTCTTTTCTAATCCAAAATACTGAACATTCTGCCAAAAAATGAGCTCTTAACATAGTAACATCTGTGCAGAATATGTGATGCAAACTAAAAATTGTTTGCTGAATTTTAATAGCAATAGTCTAGGATTAATACTTTCACTCCTAACTTGAGTGAGCAATTGAACTATTTTTAGTTTTGTCATTGTAAAATGATGGATAGATCTATCTGGGAGGCTGCCTTTGAGGCTAGAGAGCCCTTGTGCTTCTGGAGTGATTCGCTCTCCGCTGGCTAAAGCAAGGTCAGAAGGGAAATAAGGAATTTGACAGGGAGATGTGTACTAGGATTTGGATTTCTGTGGAGGTCAGGCATAGCACTGATGTTGAACATTTGCATGATTAACGCTTTCTCTGCCTATGGAACACTGTAGAAAGACCCAAAAGAAGTCATGCCAGTTCAGACATCTATTAAAAGACTGGAACGTCCGGATTCCTGGGGTGGGCAGGAGCTAGTCGGGATGAATTCACATGACTCAGCTGAAATTGGCAGCACTGCTTTCTGCAAGCTGTGAATCTTGTCCAGTGAGTTCAGAGGCACTGCTCGTGTGGATTTACTCAGCACAGGAGGGCACTGGTTGGAGCACAGTCACCAAGCAGATCTTTTTCTTTCTATCGTGGGCACCTGAAGGGCTGCTGCAGTACTTTTGTCTGCCTTGCACAGATTCAAACTGTGGTTAGAGTAATTCTTCGGTTTCTTCCATCAAAATATGTAGCTAAACCAAACAAAACTGCTGTCTTCGGGTGCTGCCATCAGCGGCCGAGTGGTGCAAATGAGCTGTTTAACGCACACCAGCGTCCCTTCCGATGAGAGATGTACTTGTTTGCATTCGTCAGGGGAGCTGTGTCACTAGTTGACTGATGGGCAAATATAAAGGCACGGTGGAGACCTGCAGGCTGTGTTTTCAGGCTGTTAAGGAACATAGCTGTCTCTGCAGAAATGCCTTTTTAAGCTATAGATAGGGTCGTCTGCCTAATGGCTGGGAGTTTCCCTGTGAGGATGAGAAGGCAGCTGGGTATTGATGCTTCTGGAAAGAGGGCAGGGCAAGTAACTTCTGACTGTTTTGGCAAGTGAACAGAAGGAGAATGCCGGCTGGAATTTTAATGACCAGGAATGAAGTGTGCTTCAGAATCAGTCCAGATCTGCTGAGGATTGTTCTCATCGGGCATAACGAGTGTGCAAAACGTTCATGATTGGACACCTCAGACCCCTTCTCCAAGGGCTTAATCTCTTTGTTGGAGCAGTTTCTGCCCATCAGAGCTGTTTGCATGCTTTTTGTTTGGTTGGTCTTTTGTTTGTTTTGTAGTTTGTTTGTTTGTTTGTTTGCTTGGGTTTTGTTTGTTTGTTTTTTAAATTTTTTGTGGGGGGTTCTTTGTTTTTTGTTTGGTTGGGTTTTTTGTTTGTTTGGTTGGTTTGGTTTTGTTTTTAGTTTTCTTTTGTTTATTTTTTTCTCTGCTTCACAGAAGTATGAGAATTATCTGTAAGACTGAGCAAAGGGTTTTCCTCAAAATTACTATCCTGAAGCACAAAGGCCTGCAGAGAGCATCAGGCTTGTTATGAGAGGGGGGAGAGGCTGGTAAGCCAGGAGGAGAGGGTGGAAAATATTATTTGGTTGCAAGTAAGTGCCTCCTTTCAGGTGCTGGAAAACAGTACAAAGATTGACACTTCATACTGTAAGCAAAGTCCTATTTAATAACCTAGGCTTTGTGCCTGTGCAAATTTTCTAATCACAGAAGAAACTGAGGCAAATACTATTATCAAAGGCACAGTGCTGTTCAGTAAATCAGCCAGGCTTCTTTGTGCTCTCAGCACATCTAAAGATAAAATTAAATCTCCTCAAAGCACATATCTGAAGTATAGTGTAATAAGTTGTATTGTTGAAGCAGCCTGAAAAGCAGTGGCAATTAGTTTAAACATTCCTTGTTTTTAATGAGCACAGGCAAATATTTCTATACTTGGTCTGCTAAGGCTCAGAGGGAAGGGTTTTCCCTTATTAGGGCTCTTTGCTGTGGTTTGATAGAGAGAATTCAGGGAAAGAGGGAATTCAGGGAAATGTGAGCAGCAAATAGTATAAAAAAGGTATTTTTTTGTAGGTAGATTGCCACAGTCCTGCAAGCAGGGGCTTTCCTTTGTACTGCACCTCTCCAAGGGCAGGGCAGGGCAGCCTTTCCTAGGCTCTCTCCATTGGCACCCTCTTAGCCTCAGTTGGAGACCTACAGTGAGGCTCATAATATTGTTCTTTGGTGCCTTGCTGCAGGAGTTGGATCCTTATGAGAGCCTTAAAAAAAAAAAAAAAAAAAAAGGTTGGAAAAAGAAGGCTAAATTTCTTGTCAACAGTATGCAAAAGGGCAGATATTGGTGTGTGTGCTTGGGCACATGTCCAGGCTTTCCCCTGCCGTGGTGGTTGTGCAGGGATGGGTGCAGCTGCACTGCTCAACTGCCGGATTTGCGAGGCTGGAGTTCTGTGCTAGGGCTTGTTAGTAATCTTAATTCAAGAGCCTGGAATGGGCTTGTGTCTAGATTCTTCATTAAAAGTAGTGGAGCCTTTGGTTGCTGGGTGATATGAAGCCTCCAGGATGCTGCAACCCATCCAAAGGTGGAGATTATGGTGCAGGCAAACTCATGCAGCCCGTGTCTACACCGAGACTTCTGGGAGGACTCATTATATTTGTATTTGTCAGGGTTGTGTAGGTAGGTGTTTTTCCTATGGTTTCTTATTCAGTGCCAGTCTGATTCATACTTTCAGCTACTTGTCATTTTTGCGATTAAATTCCTTAGTGATGATAAGGTCTGGAGGAAAACAGAGATAACAAGACAAGGCTAGAATGTGCTTGTTGCAGACTGGCCCAGAATATGGATATTTCCTAAATAGTTTCTTTTTCGGATTAGTTCTCAATGAGCTTTTCCTCTTGCTTCCCATATTAAGAACTGCACAGGAAGGCAAAATTAGTATTTCAAAGTGGAGCTAGCAGTTTTTGATTCCTTTCTTGTTCTTGTACGTACATTAGTTCTGAACTCGATCCTCCTGATCTGGATATAATACAAGTAACACCAGCACTATTTCCAATAATAATAAGTAAGTGCTACTTGGGTTTCATAGCCTGCTCCTCCTGATAACATCTGTAATTCAGAGTTATTAATCCACACAACACAGAAGTCAGCAGATATATTTAAATTCCCTTCTGTCTATTTAAATCCCTTAAATTACCCACAGATCAACTCATGGATGAAAGCCACAAGATAGCTTCTTTCCAATTAAAAAAAACCCATTTGCCAAAATACCAGGTTGCAGATTGCACCATTTTAGAGCTGGGCCAAAGCAGGTGCATTCAAGTGGTCCCAAAGCCCCCTTTTTGCCTCCCTGCCTGCATCTCTTGCTGCTGTCTGTCCTCCCTGGCTTGCGTTTCCAGCTGACCCAGTGGCAGTGGCTGAGATTAACAAGGTCACTCCAAGGAGAGACATCCTTCCTGAGCTTGAATGAGCTTTCTACAGCATGAATTAGAGCAGTCTGAGCATCAGACAGTCCTCTGATGGCCATGGCAAACCACGCTGCTTGTCACTTGGAAGCCTGGCACGTGAAACCTGAAGGATTTCCTTGTTTTCACCCTTCTCCTGGCCTATAGAGTGGAGCTACTCAGTCACTAGCCTCTCCTGTCCTGACATGCATCTGAGGCACAGCAGCAGGAAAATACAGAAATACACAATAGTCAGTGACAGAGTGCTTGGGAATGCATTAAAAAAAAAGATACAAATTGAATTGGGATGTGATTCCTCCATGAAAGCGTGTAGGGTGGGAAAAAAGATGGTAAGATGATATACTGTATTTAAATGCAGGAAGTTCTTATTTTTCCTTGAATACAATTATCTGTGAGCCAAGTGCTGTCTGAGTCAGACCCTGGTTTCAGAAGTATCAATGGAAGTGTACCTCAGGGCAGGATCCATTCTCTAATTTGTTGTTTCTTTTTGCCTAAGGAGGCACATGAGTAAAACCAAAAATTTTAATTTGTATTAAGAGATGGCCTACGATTTTGAATTTTTAATGGCATTTCCTAAATGTCAGTGTTTGGGAAGGGCATTTAAATCCTAATACACACAACTCTAGTTAGCCAAACACATACCTAATTTTTTACTACCCCCGCAGCAAGCAGTTTTTCAGAGAAGTCTATCCTTAATAACAAGATCCTGAAAAAAAATTGCTGGATATTCATCCAGTAGCCATGTTTGTCATTGTGAGGGGTTTGGGTGTGTTTAATGCACTTGAGTCGAAGGCAGAAAATTAAAAAGAAATCTAGAAAAAGAAAAGGAGCAAGTGAGCTGCAGGGAGCCAGTGGGAAATGTGGTTTCAAGGAAAAGAGCTCCAACTGGGAGAAAGTGGTAAGGTCGTGGCCAGGTTCCTTGCAGTGCTTGCTCCACTCTTCTCAGCACCTGTGGGATGTGTGGGCATTTGTTGCTCTATTTTCCCCACCAGTGAGTCTGGTTGGACAGGAGATGGCTTGTCCTGAAAGCTGGTTTTGTTCCAAAGAGATTCAGCCTGGTGCCAGGCAGGTTGTTGTGAGCTTGGGATACATGTTTGGAAAGAAAAAATAGCTTTATCCTGACAGAGAGCAAGGAGCACTGACCTCCTGTGATTTGCTCTTGGGATAGGTTGGAGGCTGAATGGTGGCTTTGCTTTTTTTATCTTTTGAAGTTCAAAATTCAGCCTGTGAGAGACAAACTTACCAAAGCAGCATGTGGAGATTTCTGCTTGGTTCTCATATTATGAACAGCAAAATATAGAATTCCCAGTGTCTCACTCCCTTTGAAAGTTCAGGTCACGTAGATGTTGACCAAAATGTCAGAGGCCTTGTTGTTTTCAATTAGAAGTAATAAAAGTTGGGGGAGATTGACTCACTGGATGGAAGTCTCTTTGTTTTTTCAAGCCCAAGGAAAAAATAAGTAATTTTCAGTTGTATTCTATGGCATTCCTTCATTAGCTTACACCATATTGTCATCAGTGAGATCAGGATTTGGACTGTGCCCTTCCATGGTCATCAGTTACGTGACACATCATGTCAATAAACATGGTGGAGCTATTTTCTAGAATAATATTCATCAGTTTGGAGGCTCCCTTTGCTAAAATACAGCCAGGACTGACATCCAGCATAGCCAGCAACCCCAGCACTGGATCATACCCATTTGCCCCAGACTGATACTCCATCCCATGTAGTTACTGTGCATGTTCATGATATTCAACAAATGTTATTTGTCCCCTCACAGGCAGTGGGAGTCCCAGACATGCACTCTATGTTCACTCCAGCCAAATCTCATCTCCAAGTTACGTGACTCACTTTACATCCCACCACTTGCAAAAGTCTCCACTCCTTTGCCTGCTTGATCACATTTCTCTGAGTGACTTTGCTTTTGGGAGTTTGGGGTTGAACTGAGGGGGTGTTCTGAGGGTTGTAAATGAGGTATGTCTGTGTGTACGTGCAGATGTGTATCTAACCACATGTCCAAGAACAGGAAACCTTTTGCCTGCTTTTTTGCTTTTCCTTCATCCTTTTTTTTTGCTTATCCCAGGAAGCCTGTGCATTGCCAAAACATAAGAATACTTTTTTAACACTTTGTCTGATGTTTTTGCTTCACCTGAAAGAGCCAGAACAGCAAATGCCAATATCCTGGTGAAAAAATGAAGGCTTTTGGGTTCGTTTCACTGATCCATTTCCAAAAGGAAATAAAACAGGGTAAATACATTCATAAAAATGCATGAAAGTCACTGAGGGGAGTGTTGAATGACAGTAACAGAGGGGCAGAAGTGTCAGGTTTTATACATGCTGTTGTTGCCAGACTCTCAAAAATTTTTCAAGTGGTGTTTCAAACTGTTAGGACCCAAAAAACTCTGACTTTTTGCTAGTGCATGTTTGACTTTTCTCCTTCAAATGTCAATCTTTCTTTCTTTCTTGTGTGTGTGTGTTTGGTTTGTTTTGGTTTTGTTTGTTTTGTTTTGTTTTTTGTAAAAACACATAGGAAAATGTTGGCCTGATTAAGAACAAGAATGAAAAAAGGAAAGAAGAATGTTCCTTACTTATAAAATGAACTGAAATTTATTACTAGAAAAAGTTATGAACACAGTTACTTAGTTTTGGGGTGAAAATATCTTAAATAGCTCAAGTTAATTTCCTACACATGTCAATATGACTTTTACTTAAATTGATAGCTAATTCCAAAATCAGACTTTCCGTTTGAGAATATTTTCTTTGTTTTGCTTCCAAGAAACTCCTAAGAATGGAAGTTTAAAAAAACAACCCTTCTGTATATTGCTACATTAGACAGCATTTTGTTTATTGGTAGTCTGACTTCTGCCCCTTGTGCTTCAAATGATTTTTTTCCTGTTTATTTTGGTGCTGGTCTTTAAGCATAAGAACATCTAAAGCAATGGATATTCCCACAGCATTCAGGCATGGGGCTGAATTTACTCTGAATTCATAAGTTGGGATCAACTATGAATTTGGTGGTTTCTCTTCTTGCTAATTCTGTGTGAGCCTCTGAGCTTCTGGGACACCTGGGAAGGTCTCAGCTGATATGCCAGAAATGAGTGCAGCAGAACATGGACTTAATGCCCTAGAGGATATTCAGGTTGGTTCACATTTTTCTTGTTCTGACTGCAAAAATTCACGTCAAGCAGAGAAATAAAGCAGGAGCCACACTCTACTGACCACCCTGAAGAAGAGGAAGGCTTCCTGCTCTTGAGACCCAAACAGAGGGTCCTTGGCCAGTGCAGTGACTGAGGAAGGCACATGCACCTCTGTTTCACTTTGAATGCAATGTCCAGCATGTCTAATGCCTGATTACTGCTTGTTGCTTGAGATTGCATTTCTCCCCCCATTTTGACATTGTCTGGAGAACAGGCATCTAACCCTCATCTGCTGGCCAACTGTAAGGCAAAGCCCTATGGACTGTCCTGCAGTATTGCTGGTGTTTCTTGCTTTGCTTTTCCTGGACATGGCGGAGCCCAGTTCAGTCACACAACCAGGTATTTGGGAGGGTTTACAGTGGATTTTGTACAAGCTAAAGAAAGAGAACCAAAGTAAAGAACTAAATAGGAAGCTGTTAAAATACCACTAAAGAGAAAATGCCCCCCTTATTCTTTCCTATATTTACATAAAGGATAACTTCTAATACCTTCCCTTCTCATGTCTCCTCCCAAGTCCTTTGTTGTGGGAATGTACTTATTTCCATCTCTTCCTCTGCCAACTCCAAAGTAGGTGCTTTTCATTTGATCTTTTCAATCTTGATACAATTTATTTCAGCTTTTCAGACAGCCTGTTCATGTGCACACTAGACTCTAGCACTCATATTCCCAGATACCCTGGCAACTCAAGACAGTCACAGCTGTGAGTTTTTTCACGCTTTTTTTTTTCTTTCATCCTCCAGTTGCCTTTTCTAGTGCCTTTGTTGTTCCCCAGAGAGGTGGCAGTGTCAGTGTAGCACAGCACCAAAGCTGGTTCCCAGTATCTGAGGGAGATGACAAGCCCTTTTTGTGACGGTGTCTTCAGGGGATGGAATGTGCTAACGCAATGCAAATCAACCTTATGAAACAACCAAACATCTTGGGACTCCATCCTCAAAATATTCCACAGATATGGCTCTGGTACATTTCTTTCATTTCCTCTAGTCGGAGGCCAAATCATCTGAAGATATATCCGTTTTCTAGCTGTCCTGTGTTATGACACAGCTGGAGTTGGTTAAAATCTAGAGGGCAGTATCTGGCTTAAGCTGATGGCTCTTTGTGCAGCTTTGATTTGTTATTCTAGAACAGCCTGTCCCCTCTTCCATCCTGTAGATAGTTTTTGTTTTGTTTTAATGAGAAAACCAGAAAAAGACTGCAATAGCTTTCCTTCTGTGTTCTCCATGTGTAATGCAAAGTAGAGGTCTGGGCATGAAGATTTCCAGATTTCTCCAAATTGAAGCAGTTTCCCCCCATTTATTGCTCTGCAGGCAGGGGTGGATGGCAGGTCATTTCAGGGGAGCCTTTGGAGAAACTTTGTCTTCTTGAGCTTTGTAGGACCCAGAAACACAGCAAATGGAGGTGGCATTTGTCTTTCTCTAAGCCAAATTTATATTCTCACATTTTAACCAGGAAGCCAGGTAGTTAAAATAATACATTTAAAGCCTGATGGTTTTGGTAATATAAGAAAAGCTAACCACAGTACTGGTTCAGGCATCTTGGTGGGGCACACTGAGCCACTTCAGAGTGTGGAGAGGAAGAAAAAAAAACTAATCTTGGTATTCAGTTTTCTTTTCAAGTGTAAACTCCTCTTGGCTTTCTGCTTTGCACAGGGTAAGTGCATCCCCCAGACAGGAAAGGGTATAAGAATCTTTTGCAGAAAAACATTCCCATCAGTACCCAAATTGCACCGTAGCTGCATCTTTTGGCTCTGAGCCTTGTAGCAAAGGCTTCTAGTTTGGAGCCAGTTTTTCTCTTCATGAGGGTGGTGATGCAAATCACAGGATGAAGTAAAGCCATGGGGGACAATTTTTTTTTTTGTGAATGTGCATGTCAAACTTGTGGTAGACAAGAGTTAAAAGATGATTTAACTTTACCCTTAGTTATTCTAAACTGATGTTGAAGAAAGAGCCAGGGAGAAGGAGATTTTAATGGAAACCATAATAAACTTTTCTGTAAAGCGGAGGAAGCAGGTCTCTTTAGACTATGGCTCTGGTTCAAGTCAGAGATTACTTTCTAATTCCTGAATGTGTGCCCCCGGTGAAATGTCTGCTGGATGCTGGTTCCCTCTCCCACAGCACCTCCGGATGAACTAAACCAAGCTCTGGCTGCCTCAGGAGATGTGAGTGGGTATGTGACTGATTGTACCCCAGGCTTAGAGGGCAAAGAAGAGAAAATTTCTGGTTTTAAGCCATCCTGGCACCTGACTCAAAGTCCTCTGAGGTCAGCTGGGGTCCCTGGATCAGACCTTTGTAATAAGCAGCCGTTGTTTCCAGACAAAGCCAAAAAAATATGATTTTCTTTGGCTTTGAGGATTTGTTGGGCTTTGGGGTTTTTTTGTTTTGTTTTGTTTTGGTTTGGTTTTTGTTGTTGTTTTGTTTTGTTTTTTAAAGGAGGAAGAGAACCTCAAAGGACATTTCTTTGATTTTTTTGCCTGAAGACTCTACTCTTGGCTGCAGACTCTCTCTCATACTCAAGCCCTTAAGTGCCTTTTCTCTTTCCCCTTGCCTCCCGTTTTTGCCAACAGAGGAGACTGGGTGCGTGTTGCCCTCTGCTATCCCAGGGAAGCTGTTTTCCAGGTGGTGACAGATTTCTACCAGCGACGGACAGGGACGGTGCACAGCACAGAGCACTACCTCGCTGCTCCTTCCCGGGCCAGTGCTTTCAACCGGACCAGTGAGCGGCTCTTCTACTTTGACAGAGCCTCGGGGTGAGCCCTGCACTGCCCCTGAATGGGCAGCAAACCCTTGGGGTCTTTCTCTTACCAGTCCCAGCACTCACAGCTGTGAGTCCTTTCTCATAGTTAAAATTCAGGCCCATTCATCTTGCTTGGTCTTATCACCAATTTCAGGTCAAAATGGATTTACAGGCTGGAGTACCTGGGGTAGGTCTATGTCTGTATCACTGAGCAGCACTTTGCGTTGCTGTTAGGAAAATGACTGATTTCTTGGCTGGACTTAGCTCCTTTGAGGCATCCCTGCTGCTCAGAATGCTGCAGGCATGGATGCAGTGTAAACATTTGTTAAAATCCATTGCACTCCAAAGGGCCACGAAAAGGATCCCTCATGATTGCTGCCATTCCAACACTGAGAGAGTTTGGGAAGGTTCACCTTCTTCATATTCCCATGAAGAGAGATTTCTAAAATCATCACATTCTAAAAATTAGATTTTGTGAGAAAAGGAGAGCACCACAGTACATCTTTTATTTTGAAGGCATGAAGTGAGTCCTGGAGAACTTGGATTATCTTTACACGACTCTAGGACACCTTTTGTTAAAAAAAACATATTACGAAACTGTGTTTCTCATTCAGCTAAAATAGTTTGGGAGGGAAAAAGTCTTCTGTGGTCTAACCATGGGTCCCATGATGCTTCACCTGACTAAGCAGCTACTTCAAGAATCAATCCACAAATGCCAGATTTGAAAATAAGGTGGGATATATTTATTCATTCAACCATAACACATGAGCAATCAATTCCCTGAATGCCATCACTGCTAACCAGGCTCCTTGCTGATGGGCAGGTCTGTCTCATCACAGGAATTGTGAAATACCAATTTGCTAATTAGCCCTACTTTTTTTTTTTTTTTTTCAATAAAGTTGCCCAAATTCTGTGAACAGGCTGTTTACTACTGAATAGTGGGGGAAATGGTTATTAGATGTGAGTCTGTGCAGGAAAAGCCATTAGCTGCCAGAAGCCATCTGGACCTGGTACATGCAGGTTGATGGGTCTAACCTAACTTAATTCTGGCAGTATCAGCCTTTTGGTCTTCTGTTTGATTCAGCAGTGATTTTGTTTTTAGCCTGTCAGAGTACTGAAGTTACGGGATTGGCTTTTTTCTTTTCCTGTTGTTGTTTTTTAGACTTTATTTCATAATGAGTGGGATGTTTCCCCTTCTTTTTTTAACCCCGCATACTGGATCCTTGGAAAGGAATCAAGCTTACTCATTCTTTCTTCCAGACAAATAGGAACAAATATTTAGTTTTAGAAGAAATAGAATGAAAAATACCTCTAAAGCTCATGTATCTTTTTGATCCTGGAGCTGAACTGAGCTGTTTACATAATTTCCTGAGCCTGAATTGCAGAATGGACACGATTGAAAACATACTTAGAACAGCTAAGAAGAAAAAAAATGAACTCCAAAGGCCAGAAGAGCTGGCTTCCTTCGAGCTTTTGTCATGCATGGTTAGGGCCGAGCTCTGCCTTAGGGCCAAGACCCTGCAATGCAGAGAGCTGAAAAGGAGATGCTGATATTTCCAGGCAAGCCTGTCTCCTTCTGCACAAGCACCTGAGCACTGCTGCTGCTTTTTCTCTGGTGGGTTGTCACCACGCTGGGGGGCAGCACAGGTTGCCTGGGGCTGCAGAGGGTGTCTGCCCCACATGACCCTTGCCTGGTGAAGGCAACTGGCTTGGGAGTCTGGGCTGCAAGTGCTGCAGGTCTCATCATGGCAGGATGAGAGGGCAGCTCGACCTGCATCCTCATGGAACCCATTTTACAATGGGTGTGCCATATTACACCAGTCTAAGACAGAGCTGGTTTGTGATGTTGGGAAATGGGAGGGATAATGCAATTTAGCAAGTGCAGATCCTGCCTCTACACAGCTTGTCCTCTAAGCACACGGTGGCTCTGATCCCTCTGTTTGCTCTCATTTGTAGGTACCTATTTGTTCACCTGCAAGCCCATGAAGCTCGGAAAGGACACAGTTACTGCTCTCAGCAAGGCTGCGAACGTGTCAAAATTATGGCACATATGTACCCAGGGGAATCCTGGAGCTGTGACCCAAACCCCTTCCAGGAGAGGCCAGCAGCTGCCCAGCGCCCTGTGTCCCAACACCCAGCTGGGCCATGCAAGACGTGTGGAGCCCCACAGGTACCCACCACATGAAATAGCACCTGAGGTTATGCAGTGTTTGTGCAGCCACCTGAGGTCAATTAATTTTCACTGCGTATAAGGAAAGGCCATAGGGAATTCCCACTCCTGAATCTGCCCAGCATCGTGTAACCTGTGTAGGGGAAAGGGGTTTGTTCTGAATTTCTGCAGCTTTTTGTACTATGCTTCAAAAATAGCCTCAAAGAAATTGCCCAACTGGAAGCATGTGAATGCACATTCATGGCACCTTTTAGTCCCATTTCTTTCTTTTAAACAAGAAAAAAAGGACTCTTGAGAGGGCTCAGATTGGATTAGCTTTGAATTCCAAAGTATGACATTGCTGCTGAGTTTCAAACTGGGAAGTAATTCTGGTTAATAGGAATAACTGGAAAATTCAAGCCTGATTGTCTCCTCATTTCCTGTAAATTCACCCCACTCTAAATCCTGTAGAATTGTTTCAGGTTCATACAGATCTACACTTGAGTTTATAGCCAGGTAAAATCTATGAAGCTCATATTCATCTTTTAAACTTACTTAGTGGCAGAGTGACTGGAGGTCCCTTCCAACCAATGATCCTTTGATAAATGGTGTCTTAATAATGAGCACTTACTTGTGAACCAGGATGACAGTTTGAAAACATTCTTCAAGTTTTGTGATCATACATATGAGCATTGGTACCTGGTGTCATTTTGTTGATGAAAATCAGTTAGCAAGCCAGTTTAAGTTTCTCTCTCTGGTGTAATTGCAGCTTGCTATCACCAGCACACCCTCAGTCCAGTACATGAGGATCCAGATCCAGTCTCTCTGCAGAGCAGACATGCAAAACCACTTGACATCTGCATTTATTAAGGTACGTTGTGTTTTAGTGCACTTGGAATGGTGATTAAACAGGGGAAACTTTATCTCCAATGAAAGTTACTGAAAAATCTTGCTGAGCCTTGGCAGAAGGAAATGGGAAGTTCCCTTGGAAGAGGCAAGTGCATTGTTCTCCCTTACAATTATATCCATTAAAGTCACTGGGAGTTCCTATTCTATTCAGATGAGGATTTGAGCCCTTAGGGAAACAGGGCCTTTTATCACCTCAGAAGAAGAATTAACACCACCACTGTAATGTAGAGACTGTAATGTAGAGGAAGCAGGGGAAAAGCACAGCAAAAGTCATTGTTTACAAAGGATGTGGGGAAAAAAACAAGTTTGTTTTTCTGATTTTTCTCTGCTGGCATTGCACTAAAAGATAAAAATAACTATTTTTCACTACCAAAGGAGTTTGGAGCTGCCACGTTGTCCCTGCACATGCCTTATGTGCCTGTCTAGAGGGTGAAGGGTGACTGAAATCATGCTTGCAAGGACACTGTCCAGGCTTACATGCCTGTGTACTACTGAATAATATATATAACATGAATGCTAACAAATGCCAAGCAAAGCTGGTACAGCATCCTTAAGGAGTCTGAGCAGCCAAGGTTTCTTGCCACGTGCACTGTCTGCATCATCAAAAATTTATTTGGAGCCATTAGCAAGCAGGTGTTACTGGAGGCAGCATCCTCACCTGCCGTGAAGTGCAGACACCTGCGTGCGTGCAGCACTCAAGGGACAGGCATCCTATCCTCAAAGCTTCTTTGCCTTTTCTAAAGCTTTAATGCAAAGCATTGTTTTTCAGAGGAAGTTTAATTTCCGACACATGTACTCCTAGACGACATAAAGGCTGGGCTAGGCAAATGGTAAAGATTAATGTCTAAAGAAGGGTTCTTACCCTAAATTTTAAAAGGTGCAGGAAATTTGGAAATAAAGAAGTGAGGCAGAGGGGCCCTCGCTGCCAAAGCACAGGTTTTGTTCTGCTGCATGAAATGCAAAAGTCAGAAATGTTTTAAAATTTATCATCTAAGCACCCCAAGGACTGAGTGCCCTGTTCCAGATCCTGTGGGTGCACGTGAGCCCTTGTGCTGGCTCCTCAGTGGGTCTGCAGCATGTGCACAGGGGCATGACACACAGCAGGACCGTGACTCATGTTTAGGTCGGTTTGAAGTGGTGGTTGCTTTCTGCATCCAGACTTTGACACACTTCCCAGGCTTAGGAGTGTGAGACAGCCAGGACCAAGTGAAAGATTTAGTCTGCTTTTGCTCCTTCTCACTCCCCTCTGCTTACCATGGCCCAGACATTTATGTTTCCCTTACCCTTGACCTCCTATTGCATTCAGCATCCTCCAACATCTTCCAAGAGCCACTTTTTAACACTTGGCTCTATTGTTCAATCTGGCCCAGTGTTCCCTAGAGTCATTCATGTCTCAGATTGATGGGATGTGTCTGAGCTCCCTGGTGTCTGCGGGCTCTGGATGACTGTGTGGATTGCAGTGCCATGTTGTGTATCCTTGGCTCAGCTTTCTGATAGCCTGACCTTGGTATGCTGGTGCTCTCCTTCGTGGAGATTGTGTCCTCCCAGGTTAGGCTTTCCCCCAGGATGCTGGGAAGATGCACCATTGCTGGGCACCTCAGAAAGCTTTTTATTTTCTAAAAGCAAATATCATGGCAGTCCATTCTGATGGGTACAATCTGGGGCAGGAACCTTTGCTTTAGGAAAGGAGCAGTGTAGGAGCCACTTGTGCTACAACTTCTTCAACTTCTTTCAGGTACTGGGGCAGCCCTACCAAAAAGGAGTATATTGGTTTTGATATTTACATTTCCAGGGAAAACAATAAAAGTTTGTGTGTCACCTCTATTCCCCTATCTGCTGTCTCAGCACCTCTCCCTTGCTCTGTGGTCAAATCTGCTTTGCCAAGTGACAGTAATTTCCCCCACATGGAAAGAAACTTTATTACCACTGAACTAAGCATTTTATTCCTAGGATACTTGGCTTATCAAATGTATCTTCCTAATACACAAAAGATGTCCATGATCTCATATCTCATGTTTCTGTACTCCATTAAGAACTAAGGGGTTTGCTTCCTCCTGCCATGGACCATGTATCAGTGATGTCACTTCATCTGTACAAATCATACATTTAAAATTATAGGGTGTCCACCCTTAATATTTTCCTTGCTTGTAACTCTCTTATGGAAAGACAGGATCAAAGTCTGAAGCTCCCCAGCCTGCCTTCATAAAACCTACCTCTGTTTTTTGTTGCAGATAAATGACACAGTTTTCCTGTTCAATAGTCGTGGGATATTCTTCGTGGTGGTAGATGCATGTTCAGGAGCAGTCGTGAGTAGACAACACTTTGACACAGTTACTGGTGAAAGTGCTGCCAGTGCAATAGCTGATTATGTTCAAGCATTTATAAAAGAGAGGTAAGCAAACTGCTGAGAGCCCAGTTCATGTAGCAGCTTGTGGATGATAGACAAAGGAAGGCAAATTACCTACTTTCATAACCAAACCTGTGCTCTGAACAGATCTGGCACAGATTAAATATGTACAAATCCCAAATATCACCCAGATAATAAGAGAGCAGTATCTCTCTCCCAGGATTGTACAGATTAGAGCAGACAGAAGTGGGGTTTCTTGGAAACTGGCAATTCCTTCTAAATTAACTATTCATTTTCCAGCACAGAGTAGATAAGGCCCTTGCAATGACATTTGCAGTCCCGCACACCTATCCCAGTGTCCAGTAATTTCCTGGCAGGCGATAATTTAGTTTTCCATTTATGAAATTAGTTGTTTTCTGTTGCCTCTTGTGACAAATGAAAATCACAGGTGTGCCAGATTTTCCAATAGCAATTTTCTTGGGCAAGCCAATAAATAGACCTGCCTGCCTGCAGGCTCTGTTACCTCGCATGTGTCCCAGCAATGGTCTGGATCATCTCTGTTTGTGTCTGTCCCACATTCCTTGTGGTTTCATGTGTCGCCACATAAACATGGAACAACAGAGATTTATAGATAAATTCTTGGCTGCTGGGAGAAGCAGGTCAAATAACCAGAAAACAGACTTCCAGTCCAAGACATTTCTGAACAGTTCATGACCAAGGATTTGAACACTTCTGAGTTATTACATCTGTATTTTTTGCACATAAGTATGTACATGTATCAAACGTGTATGAAGTGACATATATCTGTATGATGCCTGTGCATCCAGTTTGATTTTCCTGGTAGGTTGTATATTTTGCAATTCTAGGCATTCAGCTTAAATGCAACCAGTTGTGCCTGTAATTCATTGCAGGTACAGTTCACTGGGGGCTGAAAGCACATCTATGAGCACCAAAGTCAGACTGAGGCTTGACTGAAAATCAGATCCAGGATATGGATGGTTTCAGAGTGTCAGGACTGCACAGGTTTAATTTAGAAACTTTAAACAGAGGCTTAAATTTAGGAAAGCTTACATGTGATTGAAATCAAAGGGATTTAAGCATGTTCTTAAGGGAGCTCTTAAGTACTTTCCTGAATTGGAGTTTAAAGGTCTTGCAGATTCTTAATGGAGTAATATTTTGCAATCATGCAGTGATCATTGTCCTTCCTTTCAGATCGCTTGTTCTTGTGTGCTCTAGAGATATTGCAGATGTGGTGGGGAGCTCTGAAATGTCTGTTTTTACCAGATTAGGTTCAGCAAAGCCTATTGTCTTCCACAAGGAAGGTAAATGCATTTATTCTGCCATGGTACTTTTGCTTAAGGATTACTAATGTGTTTGCCTACCAAATATGTACACACACTTAAATAGCAATTATCAATATATTTTCTACCACAATATGCCAGTGTAACCTAGTAAAAACCTCTTGGTTTAGGAATGGTGAGAAGTAGGAGAGTTAATTTGGGGATTTGACCCTACCTCAGCAGTCAGAATCTACATACTGCAAATTTTTCACCCTAAAAGGAGCTTGTTTTTCTAGCAGACAAACAAAAGAATCATTTGAGAAAGATTTCAACTGCTTTGCAAGGAAAAAGAATTATAAACTGAAAGACTGAGGAAAAAGAAAATAGCCTGAAGTGAAATAGGAACTTTTTTTTTTTTTTTTTTTTAATGAGATTTTTGAATAGAAGGAAGGTGATATCACTAGTTTTGGAAAATTCTTATTATAGTTTTACCTTGAATTGATGCAAGAGATCCTTTTGTACCATTGGTCCAGGAAATCCATGCTGAGTGTCCTACTGGAAAACTGGAGGCTATTGAGTCCAGGTTGGATGAATAATTGGGATGATAAGGAAATCAGAAAAAGAACCACCCAGCTTGATGCAGATTTCATTTACAATCTCTCAAGCAGAGAGATCAGATGGAGAATTGGCTGTATTTCTATCTTCTTTTTTTTTCTTGGAGGTCTGGGGACATTTTTTTCCATACTGCTTGACTGAAATGTATATCAATTTCTGGTTCAAGTTTCAAAGCTCATTACTATGACTGTTCCAGGGGAGGACAGTGCAACCTTTAGAGCAGAGAGAGTCATTTCACTTCAGAGCTTGTTTGATTCCTGAGAAGCTGTTTTTTCTTTCATTCTTTCAAAAGTAAAAATTTGAGAGCTTCTTTTTTTTTTTTGTGAATCCTGAAACTTCAATGCTTCATTCTTTCATCAAAGCCCTGAATACTCTAGAAGGAATTTTTTTATTAAAAAGCGATCTTTTTTTGTTTGTTTTGTCCAACTTTATTCCCTAAACCACCTGTTCCACTTACATGGGCACAGCACTTCCAGGTCATTTTGGGATCTTGCTTCAGCCTGCAGTTGCTCCTTGGGGCACAAAAAGCAGCAAGCAGGGCCACCGCTGTCCTGGGCACATGCTGCTTGGTGGCCATTTCCTTGCCCTGTCACTTTGCTGGTACGCTGATATCTGGCGGCAGGACTAAGCTGCTGCTGGCTGGTCATGTGCCACCCCTGTTTTGCCTTTCCTAAGGGCAAGGGTGTTCACCCGCATGTCTGCCCTGATTTCCAGTCTGGGTAATTATGTTCTGCTCCATGAGCTTTCTCCCGCTGATTCAGGTATGCACACTATTTGACTTCACAGCTCCAAAAGTGATCGTATGCAGGACTGGTCTGCGGGGGGGGCTGCGTTTCAGGGCAGGCTGGAGCATTTCTCCCAAGTGTATATTCCTCTTGCCAGGGATAATGCAAAACAAACCAAATCATCTTGACCCCAGCAGGATCAGGATTTAGGGTCTTGTTGACTGGTTTTGCAAAACCTTATTTAAATTAGAAGTGTTTACAGGAATAGTCTTGATCCAACCAGCTGCAAATAGCCTTGGGAGTCTTTGCAATGAAGAGCATAATATAAACACATGATATTATTATTAAAATGGAAGAATACATAATGCCTTTGTTCTTTGTGACAGCAGAGGACCGGAGCAGAGTCAACATGGGGGCTAGTTTAGGCATAACAGGAAGAAACTGATGTAAACTAATAAAAGAAGGATTCAAAGTCCCTAACCATTTTAATGTACTGAAATATGAAAAAGTACCAGTCTTATTTAAAACTAAAGAGTAAAACAATAACTGAACAATATTCCTGCTAACTGACCTCTGGGAACCTATCTTAGCTTATTGAAATACCTGCAGATCTGTGATGCAGTGAGGTTACAGCTTCAGCAAGGCTCATTCCCACTTTCATCACCCTTTTTCTCTCCTAAATGTTCTGTTATTTTAATCCAAGGGAAAAAAGAATGGCTAAGAAGTTTCCATGATGTGTGGAGGGAGTCCGTGCTGTGCTGCTAATAAGTGAACTGACCCATCCAGAGGGTCACTCTGTTTGTGTCTGTTTTTCAGGGAGTTTTGCCATGCTTGGCTATAAAGGACAAGCCAAACCCTCCTGGATTACAGTCCTTAATCATGCTGGTTATCAGAAAGCTGCTTCTCTACAGCATTATGTTCCCTTGAAGCTGAAAGAATATCAATGTCCAGCTAATGCTGACGACTCACAAAAATTCGCTTTTTCTCAGAACCACTCAGAGCACATCTCTGCAGAGGCTGCAGCACCCCAGGATTAGCATCTCTGTGGCAACACCAGCTAGGCAAAGCCTGCCGCTGCCACCAAAACCTGATCTTGTTTTTATGGGATTATACCAAACCGATGGTTTTCACTTGTATATTTTATAACTAATAAATATATTCTCATCTTACCCGCTGTGATAGAGCTTTATTTTTCAAACAGTGCCTCACAGGGCAGAATAGGAAAAGCCTGTGGGCTGCTTTTTCCAAGGACAAGTGTTACGATCTGGTATCATAAGGTAAGTTTTAAAGCAAAAGTCTGCTCTCCAGTACGACCGGGACTCAAAATGAAATTTGGCGTGGAAACTTCAGCAACATCCAGAGAAACAGATGAACTTTGGCAGACGTGGGGAATTCTGCCTTCAGTCCTGTTTCCCCCCCTATTAACGACTGCTTTAAAAAAAATCTAAGTGTCCATCTGCTGTGGCATCTTAGGTGAACTCGGTGACATCTGCTTGGTAAGCATGCAGCAATCTTATGATAATATCTTCTAATCGAGCTGAATACATAGTGTGCAAGAGGGACTTATACATGTGTTTCTGTCTGCAGCTAATGACTGGTGAAATAATGTTTGTCCAGCCGATGTGAACATTTAATTAAAGACCTACAGGAATAAAACCCAGGATGAAGTATGTGCTGTGTAGGGTAAAGTCTTATGTTCCTTCCAGACAATGCTCGTATTGACTTTCTGCTCTCACTGAGGACTGAAATACTGCCAGTATTAGTGGCTAATTCGCTTTGATTTTTTTATTTGTTTATGTTGCTTTTTTTTGAAGACAAAAATAGAGCATTGTATGCAAACTGAGAAACAACTGATGACCTCACTGACTACAGTTTAAGTACAAAGTTACCCTGAAATGATGACAGACTCATTTTGGTTTGAACATGATATTGCTTGGTGACAGCAGTGAAGGGGCAGGCAGTTTTAAACCATCCGTGCCTTTGTTGCACGGGTTACTCAAACAGGTAGGTGAAGACTTTGTTTCTAGTGTCCCGTCATTTCTGTGGAATTCTCAGAAATGGCCAGACAAGTTGCTACAGGGAAAGGTTAGTGTTTTGTTGGCCAGACTTTTGCTCCCTGGTGAGTTAGTTGCTCTGGCATCCACACACTGGCCAGCTGATATTGTGCCTCTGAGTGGGGACTGAACACCTCGACTGGGACGCTTGCCTCCATCAGACACGTACCACCCGGTGGTCCTTGGATGTGGAGTGAGAGGACAACTGCAAGGTTTACAGGCAGAGAAGGAGACCGTGGCTCCATCCCCACACCAGGTAGGAGAAGTGCAAACTGGGTTTGATGAGGGGAGAAGTCCTTGCTTGCTAGAAAGTGTGGAGAAATCACTGACACTGCTTAGTGAAGGTAAGATAAAGAATGATGCACAGGACATCTTGGGCCTGTGCTGGCTCCTGTGAGGAGCGATGGAGGCTGATGTCCTCGGTGAAGATGAGAGGTGGTGGTACAAGAGCCCAAGTGACTAGGACTGACCATCTAAGGAGCTCCCTGCAGTCCTTTTGAACTCCATACCTAATTGTTATGATTTCTGAGGCTGTGCAGGGGAAGAAAGGCAAGATGTTTTTGGCTTGTGAGCATAATCCCAACATTGGAACAACTACTCACAGAGCAAGCTTTTAGCTTCTTGGAGATTTATTTGATAATCTGTGACAGGTCCAGACCCTGGATCCCAATAAAAATTTGTAGAGCTCTAACCCCAGGCTGAGACTAAACAATTGGCAAAGGAAGAGCCTGGTGAAGGAAGAAGAATGTGCCTAAACCTCTGAAAAATCTCTATTCCTCCTCACGCCCCAGTAGGAGAGCAAATGGCAAATGTCCTGGAGAGGAAGGCGTGGAGCCGTGGTGAGCCAGATGCAAACAGTAAAGTACCACAAAAGCAAAAAGAAAAATATTTACATCCTGATGCAGTTTTTTGGGTAGTTAAAAGCAGCAGTTTGAAGAGGATTCAGGATGCTGTGATCCTCTTCAGCCACTGCACACACTTTCCTTACCTTGGGAGGGAAAAAAAGACTTCAAAACCAGGGACGCTCTGCAGAGGGTACAGTTCCTCTACAGACCCTTGGGATGTTCAAGATGATGGTTTCAAAGGCTACTGCTAACTTGGCATGCACCAGAAGTCTGTGTGTGTGAAGCTGCGGGGGTAAGTGTCGCGTGGGCGTTGGGTTTGTGGGCAGCTGCTGTATTCCCCCGGGGAATTCCTGAGCAGGAGGATCTCCACCCACATGCTGGAGTCCACATGGACTGTGCATGTCCACGTGGACCTGCAGCTAATCCAGGCATGTTCAGTACACCTAATGCATTCAGGACACATGTCTGTCCTTGTTATCCCCAGAGCATTTCTGCAGTAGGAACACAAGCTCTGGCACTCCCTGAAGGCATTAGCTTGGCTATACACTGGGTTACTGTCAGCAGGCACAGCTAAGTCAGGGCACCACGAACCTCTGAAAATGAGGTTCTGCTTCCTCCCACTTTGATGCTTTGAAAACTTCAGGCAGTGGATGAGGGTTTAATTCAGTGAAATGCTGAGCACTTTGAAAGCATGTGAAACTGGGAGTCAGTCAGCCTCGGATGGGTGGAGTGATAACGAATTGCAAACGATTTTGTTATAGCTGAGCTAAAAATTGCTTCCCTTCCTTTTCAAGTGCTGTAAACCTTTGCAAAAAAAAAGTTTACTCTGAAAAAAAGAAAAAGAGCATAGCTTTAAAATAACTGGGGTATTTTTTTTTCCTTTTTTTTATTTCTGTCTCAAAATAGTTTCTAATACTACAACAAATTTGCAAACACCTTAGTTTCCTTTAATTTATTAATTGTAAAAATTTCCTCTAGCTCCTGCTTCTCATTCAGAATCTGTTTTTATGAACATCAAGAACCAAGGAACTTGCAGTGATGTTTATATATGAAAAATGTGAGCAGAACCTTCTTCCTTGTAGGGAAAGATTAGATAAATTTATAAGAAACTAGGGGTCATTGGAAAAAAAATAGTGTTGCTTTTGACTCCAGTATTGATTTTATTAAGAAGCCTACTCTTACTTGCTAGTAAAAAAGAGCAGCTAATGGCTGGGTGATAAGCACAAGATCAAGCTGAAGGGCAAAGGGCAACTACATTGCTGTTATGCTCTGGGACTGGGAAAGTATTTTCATTAGAGATCCCTAGAAATGTGTTTGTTTATTTGTAAGGCCATCTGAAGGCTTTAGCTGTGCTTTTGGCTGGGCGTGCAAAGGCTCCCCCTACACAGGAATGTCACTGTAGCAAGAGCTGGCATGTCCTCGGGTCAGAAAGGCAAAGGTGCTCCTCAAATCCATCTTCCCAGCTGGGGCTAAAATTAAAAATTCCCTGAGTGGGGTGAGAAGACAGTCACTGGCATGCAATGTTAGCAAGAAGGTATCAGAGGCATTAATCAAACAGCTTCTCCCTCTCTGAGCAATCAGCTTCCAAATCCATGTTGGCTTCTTTGCATATGAATGAATAAACATGGAGCAACCCTTCAGACCTAGCCATCAAAAGACTAAAACTTCAGCATCAGCTGTAGCAGTGGGAGGGTCCAGGTTTGACCATTGGGAGCACAAGGTGTGCACTGTGGCCCTGGTGCTGACCCAGTGAGGTCTCCTGGCGCATCTCGCCTTGCAGAGATAGTCCCTGGGGAACACAGACTTTACTGATAGGTCATCTCAAGTACCTGTGCAAATCAGTGTCTGCTAAGAGTACACTCCCAACCAGACTAAAAGGCACTTTTTCCAAGTGAGCTTTTCCTATTGTTCTCTGGGATGGCTCCAGATCCTCTCTTTGCACAGGTCTGTGGTCTCTCTTGCTGGGGAGTAGCAGCAGTGGTAGCCATCAGGTTTCTTGCTCCTGTTTGACATCTTTTTCAGGGAAAATCAGGTAGCTGCTGCTTTTTTCTCATCCTTGCCATGTTTGTAAATAGATGGTTAATGCTCCCATTATGCACCATTTGATATACCAGGAGGGAGCCCCATCTTCAGCACATGCTGAAGGTACATCCTCCAAATTGTTTCAAGCCAGTCTTAAGAAGCACTTTAAAATACCCAATATTCAGAGTTACTTTTTTAAAAGGTTTGGTGCCAGGCTCAGGGGTTGGCCCAGAGCTGTGCAAGGTGGCAGGCTGAGGTCGGAGCCTGGCGTGTGTTTCTGAATGGCTGGCTGTGCTACCCTGGAGAGCTCTGCTCTGCCCCAGGGATTCAGGGTGTCTGTGTGAACCCACCATGGTGCTGTGTTGCCTCCAGCATTAACACCAGGAGGGCAGTGGATGGGGATTCCTGTTTCTGCAGTGCACTTGCTAGTACAGTATCACTGCTGACACCTGCAGTAACAGTCAGCTGAGGACTAATGGTTTCCTGCATCTACTTTTAGCATTGTCTGTTGCTTTTGTTCACTTTTGGAAAGATCCAGCGGCTGGGAAACATTTCAGAAAGTCCGCCTTGCCAGATCCAGCGATATGAGTCCCACTTGCCATTGGCAGGCAGCTTTTAATGACTGGATGAAAAAGCCTTTCTCACCCAAGAGAGGAGTCACAGATGGTATTTGAGAAATGTTGGAGATGATAGACTTAGGAGGACATTTGTATAGCCCTTATGCTCTCAGAGTGCTCAAATCTGCAGGGAGATTTGTTGACATTGCTGGTTACATCAGAGCTGAAGTCAGCCACGTGGCGCTTGTTCAAGAGAGAAATAGTGTATCCCTGTATCCCCACGCGGCTCCGCGCGCCGAGCCAGCGAAGCGGCTGGCTGGCAGGAGAGAACTGCTCCCCAGTCCTCTCCAGCAGGACACATTAATGAAAAGAGTCACGAACTCTTCCTCTCATATTTTAACAGTAAAGTCAAATGTGTCACTGTTTGTGTCTAATATCTGGGGAAAATGCTTAATTGAGAGCCTTTGAAGGAAAAATTCCTGAGATTATCCTCCAAGCAGCATTTTTCAAGCGGTGTGTTAGTCACAGCTGAATCAGAGGAGTCAGATCCTCTTGGCCCCTACAACAATTTGCTTTCCAACCCGAGTGCCAGTTAATACTAATAGTGCAATGAACTCGGGCTCACTGCAAGCTGAATCAAACACCCTACCTCCGCCACAAAATAAGCGGGGTATTCTCTGGACTGTGGCAGATCAGACACTACAAAAACATTGGAGCCTGGCACACAGCCGACACCTCCAAAAGTGGCATGACTTTCCTGTGTCTGATTGCTTGTTTTGATCTGTGCTGATGAAGGTGGATGTAATCAGGGAAGCAGTCCCTGGTGAGCAACCGGGGATATAATACCAGAAGCCATTTGCACAACCTCATGGTAAGTACTGTGCACTTCTTGCCTCTAAAGAAAGCAAAGGCTGTGAAATTTCTTAAACTAATTTCCTACCAGTTTGCTACAGCTTACTATCAGAATCAAGATCATGAGCTGGAATGAGCAGAGATGCTCCTCTGAGTTTTTAATGGGCCAGAACAGAGAAATTTCTTTGCTACCTACAAAGCAACAGGAAAGCAAATGCATGTCATCACTGTCAAAAAACCAGTCACTTCCTTTTATTTTTGTGAACTCTTATAAGAGCTGAACATATTTTATGACCACTACCTTACCAGTTGGAATCTGGCTTTGTGCAACAGTAACATACAGCTGTGTCCACACTCTAAGAAACACTGTTTATCTTCAGTGACCATCCTGTGGTGTTAGAACTTGTTTAATTTTTCCTCTATCATTAGAGCAGAATTTAGTGATTTGGTTTGCAGATTAGGCTGTGTAATAATCGCTAATAAATCTTGATATTTTAATGGTGTCTGCTGTACTTCGGGTGCACCTCTAGTAATGTTCCTTTAAAAGAGCCCTGGCTCATCAAACATTGATGGGTACCGCTGTTAAAATGTCTGACACGTGCAGCCTGGTTCTGGCACGAATTCCACGGTGACGGTATTGCTCTCTGATAATGTATATCATTCAAAGTTATAGCGTTACTAAGTGCATTCCTCTTTTCTACTGCTCTGTAACAGCATTTCAGCACCTGATAGGCTATGGCAAGCCCCAAGTCTATGCTGTTTCCAGAGCTCGTGGCTGTCAAATACACTATACCAAAACAAGCAAACATTTTCCTGCTGGAATATTTCCTGATGAATCTGGTTTTAATGCTGTTTTTCATACAATCATTGGATTACATGTGATTCGAATATATCATTGCACTTTGAACTATATCACTTTTATGAGAAGTACTGACGTGTTTTGCATATATACACTGTAAAAATTGCTCCAGACTAAATCCTGGCTTCTTGCATATCCTTTTCTTGCATTGGGTGTTGTGTTGTGTTTTGTTTTGGTTGGTTGGTTGCTTGTTTGCTCGTTTTCTATTAACAAGTGATATGAAAGATAATATGTGATTTTGCCCTAAAGAAATTGGGGCACCCTGGAGTTTTTTCACTTGCTTTTTTTTTGTTTGCACTTAAGCTGTGCAATGCATACATTTATCCTATTTCATCAGTGTGATGTGACATGATAGCTGCAAAGAAATTTCTTCAGTAGTCCTCAGATACTGGCTTACACAATAAAACCTAATGGCTCCAAGGACTACATGTGAATTTTAAACAGTGTCTTATGAATACAGAAGTGGATGTCCTTGCCTCAGTGTGAATACACATGTCAATAAATTGTCATGAGCACAGGGCAGAGCTGCAGAATCGATCACTGGAGACTGGAGAGAATCACATTAATTCCGACTTTGACTTTCATGACACTGCTTGTTTGTTTATGCTGGGGGTTGGCTACTGAAGAAATGAAAACAACATTAGGTAGACTGGTTTCTAAAGCAGCTTTTGGTTTTGCAGGAAAATTCTGGGCTGGCATATTAGATAGACAATGTTTTCTTGGATCTGAAATCTAAGAAACTGCATGCTTTGGATTGGAAGTGTGAGCATGGTCTATCTTGAGGGGGCACAAAACACCATTGCTAAAAATGTGTGGGTAGTGTGGGGGGAGGAGGTGTTATTGAAAGGTTACTTTGTGAAAATTTGTCACTCTGCAAACACCTTCTCTGTTGTGTTTCATTACTTTTTTTGCACATTTGAATATGCAGCCATAGAGAGTCTTGACACTGGATGTGTTTATATTGCATTCCTAAGGTGTTTTTGGTTACATCTGGTGGTTGCTTTATGAGCGTCTATTTGGATTCCCAAGTGGGTTTATCCTAAACCAAACAAAGGGTGAGGAACTGGCCATGGTTTCTTGCTCTGTTTGGGCTGATCCTGGAGAAATATGAAGGTGTTCTCAGCCATAGAGCTGAATGGGAACACAAGTGGTCTGGCATAAAACTGGATATAACTTCTGTTGTTCAGTGAATGGTTTTTGCATGAGCTGAAAAAAAAAAAAAGTTGACATTAGCTTGATGTTTTTTCTTCACAGGTATCCAACCAGACAATTACAAATCCTGAAGAATGGCTTTACCTGCCTCCAAATATCTAGCTGAAATTTTCATGTTTCTTCTGTTTGTAATCTCTTCTGTAAGCACAGGTAAGTTTTCCTGCCATGGGAGAAAAATGCATGGTTTGTAACACTAAATGAAGACATTGCTGGTTTAGACTGAGCAGTTTTTCACTCTTCTTCATATATAGCAAGTCAAAAGCAGAATGAAAAAGCCCAGGAGAAAAGTAGTTTTCTGATGTGCCAGTACTCCCAGTTGAGGACTGCTGGAGCTGAAATTTCTGAGCAGCTGGAAGTGCCGTCAGGAATCCCTCAGACTCTGCCACACATTCTCAAAACAAACCCAGACCCAACAAACTGCCACAAAGAAATAACAAAAGAAACCTCAGGTCCTAACAGCTGTGGCTGTTAGGTGAAGTTGAGCATTTTGCTGCATTGGCCAAGCCCAGATGTGGATAGCAAAAACCTCTGGAGTGGGCTGTGCCTGCCCCTTGGCTTTTGTCTCTTCCAAGAAGCCCTTTACCTAACCAGTTCAGGAAAGGGAAAAAGGGAAGCTGGATATACGTATTCTAAATACAACTAATCTGGGGTTCGTATTTGTTTAAAACAAAGAGACCATGTGTCTTGCCCCAAACACTGCAGCTGCATGAAGCAACCTTTCATTGCCATGCATAGGCCCTTTTGGTCAAGAAGCAAAACATTCGGTTAATTCGTTGTGCTGGGTAGAAATTGCACTCTTATTTTAAAAATGACAATGAGAGTAACAATCCAAGCTGGCAAGGTACCCGTACCAGCTGGCAGAGGATGCTCAGCCCTCCAGTGTCCTTGGTGCAGTGGATGCTCTCCAGTGCATGTCTTTTGCTGTCTGGTATGAACTGGTTAATGAAATTGAGAATGTGGGTCCTTTGTTCTGGATTTTGTTGGCTTTTGCTGATTGTCATACCAAACATCAGCATAAATTCCTCTTGATTTCCCTTTAGGCTTCACTGTCTACCTCTGTTTCTAAATAATTAATTTTGGGGGCACAAATAATCTTTTGAGACTGTGGGGAGCTCTTTTGGACACTAGCATAGCCAAGTGAATGGAAAAATGAACAAGTTTTATCCTGTCCACTTAATCTAGTTGATAAATTATGCCCCTATATCTGAACTGATCATTTTGGTTTTATTTGTCTTCTCACTGTGAGCAAATTTTTGTATTATCCTTGTTCCTATGGGAATAACAACCCATATTTTTGAGTTTGTTGTCACTGTGTATCACAGTTGTAATTGAATGTCTATTTACAATGCGAGTCCCATTTCCTGCCTGAAATGTTTATCTTTTCCAACTCTTATTAATTCTGCGTGTCTTCTAGTAAGACCTTAGAAACTCCTTATTTTCCTCAATTACTGTAAATTGGAAAAAGTGCCTTTGACATTACCAACACACTTCCAGCTGGCACAAGTGGCATAAAAAACAAGTCCTGGATGTTTATCAGTATTTCACTAGCTACAGGGTGGATGATTAGCCCTCTTTGATTTTATCACTTCATGTGAATGGAAAGTTTGCAGAGAGCCAAGGCATATGTTGCCCACATGAAATGTCCCTTGCTTACCTTGAATAGCTGGTATTTAATGGGTCTCTGGAGAGATTAAGTCAGTGTCTGGTCCAATTAGATTGTTTTCTTAAGATATGAAACTGGTGAAGGAATCTGAGATGAAACAGAATGCAGATGGACAGATTTTGTTGCTCTTGCTATGGAATTACAGATGTCCCTCAGGTTTCACAGTGGCAGCACACAACAGCTGGCTGTCAACTACACCAGCACTGGGACATTCCCTTGCATGGATTCACACTGTTGTCCTTTCCATTAACTAAATGCATTAGTATCTGTGGGGCAAAACCCACCCAACTTTACTGTAAAGTGCCAGAGACATAACCCTGCTGAAGTCAAGGTGTTGATCTCATGTCTGTTATCATTGATATGTGGATCATGTAGTTTTCCACTGGTGTTTTTGTTTTAAGGGATAAAAATTTGAGAGCTGGTGAGAACTCCCAACCCTTTCTCATGGCAAAGGGCTCATTGTTCAAACTTCCACTGACCTCAGCTTCCTAGGATTAGGAAAGTTTCTACCCTCAGAAAATATTCATCACACATGGGATTCTCGCACTTGCAGTTTTGTTGATTAGAGTGAGATGTGAGGCTCACATATCAAGTGAGATATTATCAAGGAAATATTTTATCTTAAATACTTACAACATGAGACTCTTGGATTTGGTATGAGAGCCGTTCAGACTAACACGTCATGGCAGTCTGTAATCAAATCTGTGTGTCGAGACTGGTGATGTGTGAACCTGAAGTGAATGACTCCTTATTGCTTCTGCCCGGAAAAGCTCACAAACCCAGAGTCCATCTCCTGTGAGATTCCTATTGCTCTCTGTTACTGGGTGGACTGGTAATTCCTTGCTGCTTGGTGTTTTCATGTTATTTTGAGCACTTTTACTTTCCATTTCCAGTGAAAACAGTATGCAAATGTATCCTTGCATCTCTACATTAAACAAAGCTTTTAAAACCTCACAGATGGGGGGGGAGGGGGCATTTTTAAGGATCATAGTTGTTATATCCTTTCAACAATATCTTCCCTGGCCTTGTGAAAGGTTTTATGTCTGGATGGTATGAACAGAGCTGAATGTCACTGCAGGAAGGGCTCAGTTACAGCCTCTTCTTGGTAGTTTTCTGGAAACTGTATCCCTCGGAAGGCTCCTTTGCATCAGGTAGCGGGTTTTTCCATGCTTCCATAAAACAGAAAACCATACAGCTTAAGCTGTTGTTTGTTTTCTTTTGGTTGTGACCCACATGTACTTTGCTGCACTGAGATATTGCTGTGTTCCAAGGAGTCAGCAAAGGGGGGTACCAAGAACGATACTGTAAAGATGCCCAGATATGGAGCTTTCTATCTTGCGCTGAATAAGGTGGTACCTGTCTTCATTCTCCATCTCTACCCAGCAGAAGCTACCGTCACATGTCCTGACAAGGATCCTGAGTTAGAAAACTGGAACCCAGGTCACAATGAAGAAAACCGCATTGAAATTCGTAATGGCAGGAAGCTCCTCCTTTCTTCTTCTGCAACTGTCCACTCTATCTACATCACTGATGGAGGTAAAAGACACTGATGGCAAGGCTGGGTGAAGTGTGCTTTCCACTGTGGCAATTTAAATCACTTCATCTCATGCTCGGAGAGCTTCCTGCTTCTTGCTGGGAACTGGGTGGCTACTGGACAAACACAGCTTTAATTCAGTACAAGAGTAGGAGAGTAGGTGGTAGCTGAGATGCTATCGTCTCTTTAGCCATTATAATCTTTTTGCTGTCCTTTCTGGAGAATTTACAAAAGCAGCTCAGTATATTCATTAGTTCTAATTCTGTGATTTGCTTCAAAACCAATTTTTTTACTAAATCATTGTCCTGATAACATCATACTGAAATAGTTGTGTTCTCAGGTTCTCAGGACAGGGCAGATACATATGTGCTTTCTTGTCTTTAAGGACAAAGTCATAGTGTTGCTGGTGCCTGCTATTATGAATAGCTTTTATTCATCTTAATGCTGAATTCCCGTCTCAGTGTTGAATGAAATTTCTTCCATGCAAATTTTATTTACGTTCTTCAAGAATTGGACTGAATAAAAACCATGCAATGTCTTTAAGATTTGTATTGAGAGCTGTTTTGGGGAGAACTGCAGAATTTTTCAAAAATTTTGATGAGAGCCCAGCACTAGATGTAGCATAATGTTATCAGAACCTTTGATGAGCACCTGTGTGTTAAAACAATTGTCATAACCTTTTCTACTTAGGAAAACTGGTCATTAAAGATGATGTGCAGCCTATAATTTTGCGTACTAGACATATACTCATTGAAAATGATGGAGAGTTACATATTGGCAGTGAGATGTGCCCTTACCAAAGCAATGTGGTTATCATCTTATATGGGCGGTATGTATGCACGATAAAATATTACCTTAGAACTTTCTAAGATCTCTCTTCTACAACAGGGAACAAAAATGTTCCTTGAAATTACATTTTCTCAGATATACTTATCATCAGTGCTCTGTGGAAAGTTCTGTAGCTTTTTAAACAATTTTAATGGCCTGTAAAAACTTGATGCAGTTTTGGTTCTGGTTTTCAAATCCTACAGAGAGATGAACAGTGAGGTATTTGGGCATGCCAGAAAATCAGTGTGCACCATGCCACCACTCAGGCTGATTTTCCAGAATAGGCTTAAAACCTGAGGAGTTCTTTTATTCTGAAAATTCTCCTCTGTAAACATCCTTTATTTCCACATGAGAGTTGTGAGACAAAAGATAATTCATTTATGTCTTCCAGATTGCTACAGGTTCTTTTAGAATTTCAAGGGTGACAAACTCATATTTAACAACCACTAGACCTCCTAGCTGCTGGTTAGGGTCCAAACTTCCCCCAGAATTCAAAAACACAAACTTGTCATTCAGTCTGGGCTTCAAGTCTTCTCTAGCCTGGAGATAATGAAAATAACATGTATAATCTGTGTTCCAGATTGCTGCTGGTCTGCAGCAGTTACTAACATTGTTTCAAATAATTTTCTGTACAATGTAGGCAGTTGATGAATCTCAGAGTAGTTGACAGAAATACACTGCAAATTATAACACTTCTCTCCTTGGGCCATAACAGCATGAGGAGAGAGGCTCCCTGACTGTCAGATACAAACTTGGTTCCTTTCCCCTCTCCTGCTGCAGAGCGGATGATGGCAGCCAGCCAAATCCCTACTTTGGGCAGAAGTATCTTGGAGTAAGTAAGGGTGGCACTCTTGAGATCCATGGAAAGAAAAAGCTGTCCTGGACTTTCTTAAACAAGACTCTTCATCCTGGTGGCATGGAAGAAGGTGGATATTACTTTGAAAGGAGCTGGGGCCATCGAGGTGTCATTGTCCATGTTATTGACCCAAAGACGGGGGCAGTTGTCCATTCAGATCGGTGAGTGACTTTTCAACTGTCTAGATGTGAGGATCTTTGGGAACAGGTTGGGGGCAGTATCTCAGCAAGCTCAGAAACACACATTTTAGCATCTTGTTCAAATGGATCTTATTGCACGTATATACAGTTCTTTTGAGATAATAATCTCCAAAACCAGTGAGTGAGTAGTGTTACTACCTTGCTATTCTGACAGCTAGAGATCAATCAATTTGGCTTCACAGAAACCCCTGATACACCCTGCTAGAGAAGTGCTTTTGCAATGGGATAACATCATTTCTGTAAACAAGAGTTGTATCTTTATAGCACTTGCTTTTCAGTACATAAAGCTGCAATGCTCACTGAATGAACTGGTTTCGGCTGTTTTTACCACTCTAGGTTTGATACCTACAGAGCAAAAGAGGAAAGCATACGTCTTGCCCAGTATTTGGGCAGAGTTGAGAATGGCATGATCCTGTCGGTTGCAGTGAACGATGAAGGATCTAGAAACTTGGATGACTCTGCCAGGAAAGCAATGACCAAGCTGGGCAGCAAGCATTTCCTCCACCTTGGTTTTAGGTATGTGCCAGTCCTGCCAGTTCTCCCAGCACAGAGGCTTTATTATGCTCCTGAGATGTCCAAATAATTCCACTCTCTCAAAGGCACAAAGTTCTTTCACATGGGAGAAAAAAAAAATAAAGAAAAAGAAAAAGGAAAAAGATAAAATTCTCAATGTGAAGTTTTAGCAGTTAATTAGATAGTTTAAGATACACTTTGTGTCTAGATGGTTTTTTTTTTTATTAGCCAATTGAGGAATAGTACATGATTTATATTTAAAAAGATATTTTTCCAAGATATTTCACAAACTACTTACTCCTATTTATTTTCAAGCCACCTCCCAAAGATTTAAGGAGCATATCTACATCCACACAGTAGATTGGATGTGCTGAACATCATGGAGGTTAGAGTAGTAGCTGTGTAGCCCTGTCTAAATACATATAGACATACATACAGCATATTCTTCAGCTTGTCCAATACTTATTTAGGGACTTGTGCAGCACAGAAATTTAGCAAGCATGAATTTATGCTGTAGACTGTAAATACTGCTGGGGCCAATCCTGTGTCTATGTTGGCAAACACACTGTTGAGAATATTTGCTATTTACCCAACTGTAACCATTATATTTTTTGTGTGTATCTGAATTTATGTAGGATTGTTGGGGGGGGTTGTTTGTTTGTTTGTTGTGTTTTTTTGTTCATTTGCTTTTTTTTGTTTTGTTTGGGGGTTTTTTTTGGGGGGGGGTTCTGTTTTTGGTTTTGTTTTTTCTTGAGGCACTAAGAGGATTACTGCAGAACATTAAAAAAAAGGGTGCCTTGTAGGGAGAAGTGATTCAATCCAGCAGTCTGTGAGAACAGACAAGTGTCAGCTGGGCATGTGCAGATGGAGTAAGATTTGGGGTGACTGATGAAAAGGTTGTGTTAAATATTACAGGGACTCCTGTGCACCAGGTAATGCATTTCAAAGAACCAAGCAAGGCTGCAGAAATATTCTCCAAAACCAGATTGTCTCTACCAGGGCAATGCTTGCTCTCAAATACCCAGACCCCTTATTAAAGCCCACTAGCCTGCTAGGTTTCTTTTCAAAGACTGAAATTAGGGAAACAGAAAAAGATTTTTGACCATCATACTTTTTTTTCCAGTTGTGCAAAAGGAATAAATTGATGGGTCTTACATATGTTTATGAAAGTAAATTGCACTTGATGTTTTTTAGGCTGCTGTGATGTTTTAATGCTATTTTCTCACTTCTTTGCTATAAATGCTTGCAATGGAACTACCATAGAAATTCATCCATGGAAGTGTGACTTTCAACATTGTTATTCTTCGCAGCCAAAGAGCTAATCATTGCCATGCTGTTATCTGAAATGCCACAATATTTCCTTGTATAAATAATAGGGACATTGTGGGTACCATAATGTGGTAGTAGTTGGTAAATACTGTCTCCCACCAGCATAGTGGTGTGTGGGAAAAAATCTACATCTTGGTGCATTATTTAAAAGACTGTAATTTTAGGAGTGTCCTCAGCATTTATCAACTTTCAGAAAAACCATTGTCTGGATGGCAGCTGGGACTCGATTTACAAAGGCAGTTAGATGGCAGACTGGAAGACAGGCGGCTTTGTCAGACATGTCCAAGCTTTTCTTCTCCTTATGCAAATTTAACTTCCGCCTCACTTTAGTGTAATGAAATTCAGACATACTGGTTTACATTTCAGACATGAATAAATAGGTATATACCTGACAGGTGCCTTTCAGAATTTTTTAGAAGATATTAAAAAAATACTCAGGATGAGAAAATTACACACCTGAGCACGTACTTTAAACTGTATGGCAAAGGAAAGGTCTGACAGATGAGAGCAGATGGATTTTTGTTTCTAACATGCCTGTGTATGTGTTCTCACTGCCCAGCACCTGGGGTTTGCTGGCTGGTCCTGCTGAATCTGGTTCTCAGATCTCAGCTCCCTGACAATGGCTGGGGCTGAGCATGGCCATCACTGTGACAATAACAGTGTAAACCCAGGCAGTAATTTGGCTGAGGAAACTTTAATTTCACGTTTTGTGAGGTGCCACTTGAGTCAGGGTATTCAGCTGTAGACTGGGTTGGTTTTGCCGATGAGCAATACTGATTTATCCAAAAAGGTTTCTGGCATCTCTTTCAGTTGCCTGTTAGCTGAGTTCAGAATATTAGTAATGAAAGGAAAATCTTGCATTCCTCCTCTGTTGTTGTCCTTTTGAAAAGTGAGTTAAATCTTTAAGTGTGAGGTCTTTTTTTTTTCCCCTTCTACTAACAGATGAAAAAAAAACAAAGCCTTTCTGCATTTGATGACATCATTGTTCTCTTTGGAATCCCACCTGAATATCATTCATTTGACTCTGGACTTGCCAGTCCCTTTATTTCTTATAGCCCAAACAGATTGCATGTGTTCTCATGGGTGAGCATTGAATGACTTTAAAACTATTTTTAGAGATAAAATAACTGGAAGAAGCAAGTATTTTAACGTATGAAATTGGGCCAAACCTTGAGTTAAAGATTTCGATAGCTTCTTATTCTTTAGATTATTTTTGCAATTATTTTGGGGCCATCATTTTTTTTGTCATTTGTTTCAAATTTGGTGACCAAAAAAACCCCATAATATATCTCGTCTGCTGTGTGATAAAGTGTCCTTCCTGCCCCCATCCCCCTTCTCTTCCTGGATGGAGATCACAGCCCAGCAGTGCCTTTGGCAGTTGGCACACGGGCAGGTTTTCCAGCAGAAGCATCTGGCTCGCTGTCAGGCTCCCGAGGCAGTCGTGCTGGCAGCTTCCACTGAGCCTCTCCTGTGCTTGGGATGGGGACACACTGGGACTGGCTTCCCCATGAGGAGCTGTGTCTGGTGTATATGTGGGGTATCTGCACGGCATGGGTTACACCAGTGCTCACCCAGAACCTGCTTCTGCCACAGCCAAAGCCCAGGGTGGAGAATCACAGCTCAGCCCAGCTCACACCAGTGGTGATTATTGTGTGATTTAGTGGCTATCTGTCAATGTCTGTATATATTTTCTTTCTGAAGTCCCAGAGTAGTTTATAATTTTGCTTATACCAGTAGATGGCAAATGTAAGATGACCTACAGGACTCAGGGGTGAATCTTGATGCAGATGAAATCTCTGCATATTTACACCTATAGAGACATAATCTAATCTGTGAGACTGTTTGCTAAGCTCAGGGTAGGGGTAAGAGTCTTCCTACCAACCCAAAAGCATACGTTTTATTCAGCTAGTTGTCAAGAGCAGATATGCCTGAACTACTTCTATTGTGAAAATAAAACTTCCTCCTGACCCCTACTAATTCAGTGGCACATTAGCTTCTGTCTCAGTTGCTTACTCATCCAGGTGGTCATTCTTCAGTGTTGCTGATAGCTATCGAACCTACTCAACCAACCACCAGCAAGAGGTAACAAAGTGACTTCTGACATGGGATCAGATTTGAACAGTCAATTCAGACTCATAAGCATTTATCCCTGTTCAGTGTTCAAAATAAGGAAACTAGATATGCAGAGACTATCTAGGTATTTTTCATCATCCTTTGCCAGCCAGACTGTCTGTTAGAAATTCTCAGGGGTCATTCCAAAACCAAATGTGAAATACCAGGTTTCAGCATGAGCTAAATTTATTTAAGCAGAAATGATTTCTTTTCATATTGTTTAGTGTACATACACACACACACAGAGTCAAAAGAAAGATTTTCAGGCTCCCTGAGGAGTTTCCAGTGTCCTTTGGGTCTGTCACATGGAAGTCTCTTAAAATGCTCATTTAAAAGAGAACCACACTTGTTATGAGAGTTTATTAAGTGGGGAATTGTCCTCAAATTTTCTCTGTTTTGATATATTTACTGAAGAAATATAGAGTGTTAAGATATTTTTACTTTTAACTAAACTGCCTGTCACACTAATCAGAATGTTTTGAATGTGTTGCCCCTGAGAAATGAAGGAACATCAGGCTGTAAAAAATATACATCTCATACATGACATGACTTGATCATTTCTCATTTTCATTTTCCAGGCACCCGTGGAGTTTTATTACTGTTAAAGGAAATCCCTCCTCTTCTGTTGAAGACCACATTGAATATCAAGGTAATTCATGCACAAAATGCTGACTTGACATTTATCTCTGGAAGTTCCTGCAGTTAATGGCCAAGATTAATTTGATCCATGGTGTTTTCACTTGACACCGCATTACACTGAAGCTGTGAGCAATTGATGGTTAGTCATTTTTAACTGAATGCCCTCTCTATATGTTGCTTCTTCCCATAAAAGCAGCTGAGTGGGGTATAACTTGCATTATCCAAACCCTGAGATAAAAGATGAGATTCTGCACCAGAGTAAAGCCATGTAACTCTGCTGAGCTTGGACACTGCCTCTCTTAGACACAAAGCTATGGAACAAACACAGTTCACACCAGCTGAAAATTGAATCAGTATATCCAGTATTGGTAACCTCAAATATTTCTGTGAAACAATTTCCTTGCAAGCTGAAGACTATTGAGTCTGTGCCTTTTCATGACATTTTCAAGAGCAGCTAACAATGTGGCTTGCTGCAACATCAAATAAAAATAGCAATATATTGCAAATCATTGGTTATTTATTCCATCTTGATTTTTGAAGATTTTTCCTGCTGACTATCCAAGCAGTTATACAAGTGTCTGAAGCCTTATTCTAAGATCAGTAGTTTTTTTTCTGGAAACTGTGTGGGGCTAATTCTGGATAAAGTAGCAAAATATGCAAACACCTATGTGGACCATTACTTTTTCAGTTCTGACTTCTATCAATTGCATTCAGTGATTTTGCCAGTGTTTGTTCTGTTACAGGTCACAGAGGGTCAGCTGTGGCCAAAGTATTCAAGCTATTCCAAGCTGAGAATGGAGAACATTTTAATGTCTCTTCAACTAGCGAGTGGGTACAAGGTAAGAAGTCTGTCTGCCATTTAGCTTGGTGGTAGACAGTTGACAAATAGGGTGAATCCTTTTTATTGTAATACATTTCCATTTGGGAAAAGTGAACTTGCTAGCTGCTATTTACATCACTGCTCACACAAGTAAAGTACATGTACAGATATTTCCCTCAGTTGTCTCCAGGATCCTGAGTAACTGGGATCTTTTCTCCTTTACTGCACTGGGTATGAATATTCCATCTTTCATGATCTAAGAAATCATACACAACCTCTTAGTTCTTTTGACTGCATAGTCATCATGTCCATGTTTCAGACAACATACAGTAACTGGTTGTAACTTGAGCTGAAGATCTGAAAAGGCAGCTAAGGAGGACACAGATCCAAAATCCATACCTATTAATAATGCTCATACTGCATACTTCAATTATGTAGCTTTTCATAACCCTGCTCTCCCTTGACTGGTTATACTTCACAGCATCATTAAAAGTGGCTGACAGACTGGCAGGAAGAGGCAAGAATCAGATCATCAGTGAAGAAACTTGTGAATGATATCTGAGATCATATTTTGCTTCATGCGTTTTTGCTGCATTCATTAAGCTTGACTTTCAAATGACTTTTCTTGTTTACACTTGTCTCCAGATGTACAATGGACAGAGTGGTTTGAGAAGCCTGATAAAGCGAGATCTAAGGACATGGAGAAGCTTTCTGACTTCAAAGCTGCTCATCCTGATAAAATCTGTAGGCAACCTATTGACATCCAGGTACGCTAGTTTACTGTTCACTTTAGAGGGACAAGTCCTCTTTGGACTGACACTGAACCCCAAAATAATTGTGCTTGTCTGACACTTTTGTTTCTAAATAAAAGACACACATTATTTTACTGTGCTAATACGTAATCAACAAGATCTGGTGTTCAGTCTTGTTATTCTGTGACAAAACTCTGTAGAATTGAGCTCCTTTTAGTAAATTCCGGCTTCTGGCATGAAAAGGAGTACAGATGGGGTTATGGACAGCTGAGATGCTATCATGAAATGTAGTTCCCTGCTGGAAGATTAAAAGAAAAACACATTAAAATTTCAAAGTTTTTAAATGGTCCTGGAATGAATCCTACCTAAAAAATTAATCACAAAATGTAATGAGATGGTAAAGCTACCAGCTGTTGTAGGTTGTCTAAAATATTGGTGAGCTTGAAGCCATTTCTTGAAGTCAGTTGTTTTTTCTCTGTGGAAAGAAATCTGAATTCTGCTTGGGGCTGAAAATTATAATTCTGCCATCAGGCCAGCATGCTGAGGAGAAATCATATACCTTTTCTGAGACTGCAAAAGCCTCTTTAAAGACAATTAAAAAAAACCAAACAACAAAAGTCAATCTTTTTCTTGCATATGTTTGCCATATACCTTGTATGTACCTGATAGAACAACTATAGCAGTAGCATTGCCTAACAAAAGACAATAAAATCTTTGTGTCTGTAGGAGGCTGAATCTAAGGTTCCTTCATATTCTGAATCAGTGGTGTTGTCCTTATTTACAAGAGCATGGCTATTGAAGTAAACAGGAATGCTGACAGTATGAGTGAAAGTTTCAAGGGCTAGATGTTATAAAGAATCTCCTCTTGAACAGAAAGGAAAAAACTGGCCTATAATCCCAGGTCCTAGAAAATCCACATTCATTTCTGCTTCCATATACATATATTAGAAGTGACAACCTAGTTCAAAATGTGGGGCATATATTTGTTCTAATACAGTCCCTTCTAACATGTATATTAAAAGAGAAATAAGAAAGGTATTATTCTGTTCAAGAAACAACACTTTTTTTTCCTCATTTATTAAATAATTACTTTTTTTCCCATGTATATTAAAAGATAATATTTTTCAGTTTATCCTGCAGATCTTAGGACAAATCCTGAGGTAGTGTGATTTGGTGTTGCTCATTGCTTTCATAAAGTCACACTGCTTCATAGCAGCTGGCCTGCTCCAGCTATGCTACATGCAAGAAAATTTAAGATTTGATGATAATAACAGAAGCACAGCACAGCCAGAGGCACATTCCTTCAGCTGATGGTGCTAATCCTGTACACAGCAGCAGGGTGTATACATTCATTAATAAGGAAGGTCTGCATGAGTGAGAGATCAGGATCAGACCTTTCATTGAAAGATGACTTATCTCGTGGTGCCTTGTTACAATGCATGTAATATTTGGATTGCCCAATACAATGCTTTTGTGAAAGGGTCAAAAGAATTGCAAGCTGTAGAGCCAGACTGTGAAATTTAACATCACCCTGAGGGGTGACACTGCCCCAGCAGAAATACAGGAGAGCCTTCATATTGCACCTGCTTCTTGGTGTTACACAGCCTTTTTTTCTCGAGGCAGCTCTACATGCTGGTACTTGTATTTGAGAAAAGGCCACCTCTTCTTGTTCCTTTTGGAGCAATGGGTATTGCAGCAGCTTTGTTTTTTCCTTAGAGAGCCCGCAAAGAAGAAATAAGATCCCCACCTCTTCTTCTGCATGGTTCAGACATGGCGACAAGCAATGAAATGAGTGCAGTGAAGCTGCTTAAAACCATGAGTTCATTTGGGTGCAAGCATCTGTGTTCAGTGTTTCCATCTGCCCTCCAACCAATGGCAAGAGAGAACCTGCAGCACTGGGGCAGATATTAGTGAAGCTCAAAATGCTCCTCCCAAAAAACCACATGGTCTTAATATAGATACAGGAGAAAGACATGAACCTAGCAATGATCTGTGCAGCTTGTGGATAAAATCGCTGTGTTTGAGCACCAGCTGGAGTGGTGGCTGGATGGCACATGTAGCAGTCACAATGGTTTGTTACACAACTGTTGTGCATCACCTGAAACAACGCAAAAGCCTCTTCTGATGGCTTCAATGTTTTGGTTAAATCCCTTGGTATGACCTGTTTTACATTTCTATTCTCATTCCAGGCAATGACGCTTGATGGAGCTAATTTAACAACTGAGGTTTTCTACAAGAGTGGCCACGATTACAGGTTTTTGTGCCACGGCAAGGACCAGACAGGCGAGGGCTGCCAGAACTACAGAGTACGGTTCCTGTGTGGCAGATCTGGTATGTGCCCCATGGTTGAAAGCCAGGTCAGGGAAAAGCAGAAATACTGTCTTCAGATGACTGGCTCTTGTTTGGTGTAAGAATAACTTGACTAATTCTCCAAGCTAAAATTTCATCTGGGCTATTGTCATGAACACAGATAAAATGGTTGAAGATTTATCTCAGGAGAAATTCCTCAGCACTAGCAAATGCAACAGGGTGGTGTCTCAAAACCCCAGTGAAGCTATGGCAAATACTTGGCAAGTCCCTTCCTGTAAATATCTTGCATTTTGGGATGAGGTAGGATTAGTGAATCAGAGTGTATGAAGGCAACAGGTTTTGAAAGTAATACTTTATTTTGTAGTTATTAATTTTAACACTGCTGTCCCTAACCTGGTCATTAGACAGGTCACTAAGATTTTTTGGCGCTCAACCGAAGGGAAAAGAAAGGTGGAAGACTCTTGTTTTGCTGGAAAAAACAGTCATTATGTCAAAGACCACTTGGCTGCTGTAAATAACAGTGCCCACAAGTGCTGCTGCTAAGTGGGTGTGGTGCAAATGAGCCACTAAGTTTTAAATTTAAATTTAGTCCTGGTGTTAGTGGAAAATCGACCTGCCTGCAACTAAATAAAAAAACCCCAATTTCTTGTTTGCTCACTTTCCAAGCCAAAGCCAGTAAAAATCATGTTTGGAAGAGCTAACTGTTTTTTGTTGCATGAAAAAAATAATCATTTTTTGGTAGTGTTCTGGACAAGAAAAAAAAAAAAAAAAAAGGCATTTTCTGATAAGATTAACTGAATTCTCCACCCTTCTGTTTTGGCTTTCCAGTGAAACCAAAACTTACGGTAACCATTGACACCAATGTGAACAGCACAGTCCTGAATCTAGTGGATGATGTGAGCTCATGGAAACCCGGTGACAGGCTGGTAGTGGCAAGCACTGACTACTCCATGTACCAGGCAGAGGAGTTTCAAATACTGCCATGCAGAGTCTGCAAGCCCACCCAGGTCAAGGTATCAGGTAAGATGCTTCATCTTGTCGTGCTGGTGTTGCAGTTCACAAATTCTGTCATTTGCACAGAGGTGACTCCATTAAGCAAAGAGTCAAAACACACCTGAATTTGACAGCTAGCTTTTAGATGCTTTGGGGTAACAAACACCTTTCATGCTTGAAAGACATTTGACTTGATTCTGGTTCCCTTCTGCCTTCCCTTTTCATAGCTGTCTCCATTCTTTTGTCCCCAAGCACACTATTGAATGGATGTAATTATTTGAGAGAGACAAATACAGGTCATGTATTTGAGATGTACAATTTTACATAGCTGTTTTTGAAAATGTATTACTTCCTAGAAAGCAGGAGATGAGCACAGCTGATCTGAAGAGTGAGCTAGGGCAGGAGCAGACCATGGGAGACTTGAAGGCTGTGAAGTAATGGGCAGCTGGCAGCTGGCTGTTTTCTTAAGAAAGTTATATTTAACAAGGACGGTAATCTTACATTTTAGAAATACTGTTTTGTACTGCAGAAGCTACTGTTTTTCATTTCCTGTGACTCTAGATGGCATTGCTTAGAGGTGATGTATTAACCAAACATTTCTGGAGTCACATGGCCAGTGAGTTCTCATGAGCCACAGCACTGGGGGAGATGGAGTCAGTAGGGTGCTGCCTGGGTTAGTCTGAGCAGGAAGAGCAGGAACCTTTGCAGAGCCACAGCACTTTCCTCTTGAAAGGTGACTAGTCAAATCCAGAACTGATTGCTTTTGATGAAAAGCCACTGTAGTCCAGTGATTGTAAAGTGACTTTCAGATAGTAAGTTCTATTAAGTAGCATAACCATGGTGAAGCACAGACTATTACTGGCATGAGCATAAAAGTAAATTCCAGAGTGGGAGATTTTCATCCCCACTTGAGTCTGTGAAGTGGTCTTTCTCTTCTAGAGCAGTATTCTGGCACAATGATAAGCCAAGCATGGAAGTACCACAGGACCGCCTCTTCTGTGAATAGATGAGGAATTTTAAATTTCTTTAATTTACAAAAGCAGAACTTACTTTATAATACAAAAGTATGTAATAACAGATGCTGTATTTCAAAGGCAGCATCTGCCTGGTGGTAAATCATGCATATCATATTATCTTTTCCTCAGACACTGACAATTGCTTTAGGCAGAGGTTTTGTCTGCATTTACAGTAAGATCTTTCTGAGAAACCATGAGGGCACTTTGAACATCCAATGCACTAGGGAGTTTGCTCAGTTCTGTGAAATGAACTACTTTACCATTATCTCTGATGCAACATCTTCTGGAAGGTACAAATATACTTCCTTTGGCATCTGTCTCCCCACAAAGCTCTAGCCATTCGTTGTTGGATGGTTCAAAAGAGAGATGTTCATCAAGCCAAGAAAAATGTTATTCACATTTTGAATGTATCATAGTCTTATGACTTAAAATGACTAGTACTTTCAAAGAAGACACATTTCCAAATAGAATATTTTTCTTGAGCAACTTTTGAGATATTGGAAAAATTGTACCAGACTAGTGTGATACAAGTCACATCATGAAGATGATCTTGGAAGACTTCCAGTGAAAATAGAGATGACATAGGAATAGTTCTCTTAGGCTTCCCATAATCTAATAGATTTTTGAAATTCATGTAATTACATTTATCTTCTACATCAATGACAACTAAGTTAGTTTAAGGAAATTAATAAAGGATTAAAACCAAGAAAAAGGTTCATGTGAATTTGAAGCAAAGAAGCAATGGAAACACTTGTTAAAGCAATTGTGCTCTTGGGCTCCGATTACTCTTTAGGAGAATTAGGACATTCCTTTTATTACCACAAATTACATGAACATTTGGGCCAAAGTCTGCCCTTACTTATATCCAGGCAACTCCATTGACGTCAATGGGATTTCTCTGATTATATAAATCGAGGCAAAATCTCGTCCAGTAATAAAAATCACATCCAACTTTCTTGTAACAAACACACATTCACACTAGAAAATAAAAGAATATGCCCGATTATAAGTTCAGTCTAGATAAAATAAAACCTGGAGAAGACTGAGATGCCCTCTGTCTTTAGGAGCCAAGATGTCCCTGAGCTGCTGTATGCCCAGCCATGGTATAACTTCATTCATTGCCCTGTGTCATGATATACAATTAGCCAGAATAAGGACTGCTAAGGAGCCATGGTGTGGGTGCTCCTCATGCCTCCTCCCCATTGTGATGCCTGCAGCTGCCTGCAGCCAGCACAGCAATGCCTACGCTCTCCCTGCCCTGCTGGCTGAGCAGCAGTACCACCATGGAGGGCTTTGAGGTGTTCTTATTGCTGGAGGGAGCAAACACCACCGTGCTGGGCACTTGGCTTGCACTGAAACCTGTCTGTGTGTGGGCACATGCATACAAATCTGCTGTCCCATGGTCAGGCACTGACTTTGATGAAACTTGTTGTGAAAGGGCTTCATTTGTCCTGGTGGCTCATCAAACATTGTGTGACGGGAGAATGACAGAGAGCAAGCACATAAAAATATCTGGCAAGCAGAGGGCTGGCCTCTAGCCTTAGCACAGCCTGTGCTTGCATGGCCACATTAGGCTCTTAATTGCGTGCAGAAGATGTTCATCATAAATGTCTGCCTTCTTCTGCTATTTGAGATATGCAAGACTGCTTTGCTTCTTTTGAGAAAAGACTTCCACACAGATACATTTATGTATGGGGTCTCAGAGGAATGTCATTTGTAATAAGTGAAATGGCTTAATTTTCCTAAGGGATTTAGTTTACCAGCTGAGAACTCTAAAAGTCTGCCCTTTCAAAGGCAAATGATAAAACCATTCCTACCCATGATGGCTTGTTTTCCTTTTAATATTATTTTTTTTCCTTTCCATTTAAAAAAAAAAATGAAACCTAAATGTCATGTCTGAACTACTTAAGGGTGTCTTTGTTTAAAAAAAAGCAGGACTCTGCTTTGTGGACAGACAGTTGAGTGTGGCAGCCACTTGGCATAGCAAGGTTTAATTATAATGGATGCTCTCATCATTTAATAATATTTTAATAGTCATGGTTTAGCATGTTGTGCCAAATGAGTCAAACTCATTAGTTAGCTCGTGTCCCATTTATATTTGATACTTCCTGCTGAAAACTCATACTTTCTCTACTTGATTAGAAGCTGGTCTTTTCAAACCAGCTTAAGAGCATTAATACTCAACTGCCATCAAGTTTTAATAGGTTTTAATTGTCTAACTGTGGCCTTCTGCAAATCTTGGTGTAGAAAGTGAGGGAGGGCACCCAGGTACTGATCTTGTGCACTCCTTTTTAGGAGTAATTATGCTAATGTCAAAACCATGGCTCCCATGAGTAAGTATGGTTTGCATGAGGACTCAACTCTGCAGGTCCTGCTCCCAGTCAAATGGCTGCTTACTTAAATGGAACTTTTTTCTCCACTTGCCTTCTTTGTTTAACTTTTTTCACTTGTCATTTTTGTGCCTAGATTATTTTCTCTGTGGGAACAGATTAAAAGTGTTTGATCTTCCAACTTCACAAGGTTCGGGGAGGGACGATGGTACAGGGCAGAGGGAGGGAGGAGGAAGGAAGGAAGGAAGGGTTGTGTTGTTATGATAGAACTGGATAGTAGGAAAGATCAACTATTTTGTCTAGTTTCCCTGGGAAACAAGTCTTATCTGCATCTTGGTTGTTCTGTATGAAGTTACTACTAATGCTGATAAGTTTCACCATGGAACAAAAATGATGAAATGCTCTTTTGTGCTCCTATATGCTCTTGATAAAGCATGAAAAAGCTATTTGTGCCTGGCATAATTACTCCACTTATCCCACATACTGGTGAGTCTATGATTGGAAGCACACATATCTTAAATACTGCTTATTGGGTTGCAAATACTAGAGAGATATGGAGTTTACTGTGATCTTCTTCATGCAGAGAACTTTGAATTAGAAATCTTAAGTGCATACTTGTCTAAGAACTTCACAGGCTGTGTCAGCATTCATCTTGCGCTGTAAGGATGGGAGAAGTTACTCCACTGTCAAAATTCAGATACTTTAAGAGACTTAGGGGGTTCTCTTTAGAAGTTGTCATCATTTTGGCTGGAACTTGCCAGCAGTTTTTTTTTAAGGCAACCCAGGTGCTTGAGGGCGGGGCAGGAAATGTCACGAAGTGGTCCTTTCTAACAGTCTTTCAGAGCTCGCTCTTCTACTTCTGGGCATTGCCTAGAACCAGTGTTCACAGAAACATACTCAAGTTTACATAGCAGTTCAGAAGGGTTGAGCTTGCGCCTGATTTAAGTAAGGATTTGTCCACAAGACCTGGCTAATCTTCCCATCCCAGCTGCAAGAACTTACATGTCAGGATTTGGAGAGGAAAAACCTGGAATGTCAGAGAAGGAAAACCTAGCATTTACAGAAGTATGTCAGTAGATGCCAAGTAGATACTGCAGAAAGAGGGCATGAAGCGGGACAGGAGTGGGCTTAGGAAAGAATGTGAAACTTCTATTGGGATAAAACACTAAAAGACCTTGCAGAGACTTCTCAGTGCTACAAGCCAGCATGGGCAGATGCACTGTCATCAGTCCACATCAATCCTCCTGTCACACCTATCTGCAACAGTAAGATCCACTTATCAGCCTTGAAACCAAACAGCTGTAGAAGCTTTGATCCAACATGACATTTAAGCATACGCTTAATATCTGCATGAACTCAAAGCTCCTCAGACTCCTACAATGGAGGGTGTACTTCTGACCTTTGCAGGACACCATGCAGGATTTTGAAGGAGAAAAGGGATGAAGGGCTGTAATAGTATGAGTTACCCAGCAGGACACTGTCCTGGGAAGGCTTGGTTCGCTGTGAACTCCTTATAAAGTTTTGTCCTTTCTGCTGTATGTCTTTATAATGGAAACTTAATTTTCCATGTAAAAGTTATGATTTCAAATAATATTTATTCATTAAGATATCAGGTTGTACTACATGACTCAAGAAGCTGGTCAGCTTACCCAAACCATGCTGCATTGCCTTACAGGCTTCTGGTTTAGGGATGCAATAGCAAACCCCATCAAGATAATTCAGAATAATGAGGATTTGACAGGATGCCTGTGTGAACATTTCTTGGTTATTAAATGTAAACAATAGAGGCATTACCACCAGTGATGACAAATGTTTGGCAAAAATGCTAAATCTGACAGGGGTCTGAGCTGGCATCTACAATGAGTTGCACTGATTTAAAGATGCCCTGAAGGATTCACTGTCACTGGATTATCTGAGTTGAACAGACAGTTGAACAGTTAGTGTTTTGCGTTTACTTTAAAAACTCTTGTTTAGGAAAAATTAAAAGACCATGGGAGAGAAGGTGTTAGCCTTAAAGAGCCCAAAGGAGAATGAAAGACTCCTTAGAGGACAAAAAAAAAAACAAAAAAAAAAACAAAAACCAAACAACCCAAAAACCAACAAACAAAAAAAACCAAAACAAACAAACAAACAAAAAAATCCAGAAGCATTTTAGCTCCACTTTAGTTTCACCAAACCCAGACCTTCAAGTGCCTATTTGACTTCTGATGAAGGGAGATTTAGCAGTTTATGTCATTTGAAGCCAAGGCATTTAGGAATGCATGAATGTAGCTGGAAGGTTTCATAGCCATCTGTGTAACTCATCAGAGCTGAGCACTCTTCCACAGTTGTAGCAGCTGAAATAGTTTTAAAATTCCACCCTTCCTAGGCCTGATAAGGTCTGAGACTTAGGATTTATGGCTAGGTTCAAGTATGGCAGGTTTTCCTGGAGTTTTGTACAGTTTGGAGAGACTCTGCTTTGAATTGCATTGTGACATAAGCATGCCCTTGATTAGTGGATCATCTATGTTTATTTTAATGCATACTTTATTTTAATAATTACCTTGTCTTTACCAACAACTGGTGACTTTAAGAGTCACGGTCTTGAGTAACAAGCATGGAAATGTGCTTATATTTTGCCAAATCAAAACTTTGCCAGGAAAGGCCACACATTAAAGAACTTGTTCCTGGTGAATTTACATTTTGCTAACTGGAGGCACGGGTATGACAAATACAGCAGCAAGCCCGGGGTGCTTTTCATAGTCCATCACACAGGCCTGTTGTGGGGAGATGTAATCCATGTCACTGCAAGGCTTTGTTTGGATTAGATTATAGCATGGCACTAGCCTGGCTTGTTGGTGGGACAGTGTCTGTCCATGAGGGAAGCAGCAAGACCAAGGCCAAAGGAGGAGATGCTGAATCAGTGACCCCAGGGGTTGATAGTGTTTGGGCAATCACAGGCATCAGCTTTGATGCTGAAGCAGCAGACAAGTTCCTCCCATGTTCAAAGCACAGTGCTGCCTTCTTAGTATCAAACCACTTCAGTGTCAGTTTGCAAACCCCTGGTTTGTGTTTGCCCTTGGTCTTGTGTTTGCTCTGGGTCTTAGATACTGTGGGTGCTCTCTGGGAAGGCTCAGTGTGCTGACTGCAGGCAGCAACTTAACTTCCCATTTGTAGCTCTGCAAAGTGAGATGCTCCCATCCCAGTGTGTACTCCCTGATCTCATCACAGAGCAGCCTCTTTTGTTGTGGGGTTTTTTCATGCTCATCACTAAACATTCCCCAGTGTCTCACCGGAAGTGCCATGTGTCTCTAAATGCAAATCATGGTGCTCCCAGCCCCATGGGAAATGCCTGGTGTTGGAGTGCTGTTTCCCAGCAGGAATGTACAGCACCCAAGGGTTGCCGTGCCAGGGTCTGTCTCTCATGAGCCGTTTCGGGAGCATGGCCCCTTTGCCATGGGGAGCTTGAATTTCTGGCTGCCTTCAGGAGAGCTTTGTTTTTCCAAACTCTGTTAAAGGAGCTATTATTCAAAGTCCACTTTTACATTGGAAGGGATTTGCTTTCCATCTCTCCTTTTATCTCCAAACAAGTCAAGTCAGCAAAAGCACAAAGTGAAAAACATGCACCCAAGAAGTTATATTTAGAAACTGGTTAGTCCATATTTAACATTCCTGTCAGGGCTTACCCTATTTTGCATGTCTGGACTGGTGTTAAATTAAATTAAATACATGCAAGCATGACATTTATTATTCTAGGGCTCAGCACACGAATAACAAAACTGCCTATCTAATTTCACTGCCACAAATCCTGGAGATGTGGCTTCAAGTACGATGTTCTTAGGATTATCTGCACTTCTTCCTGCATTTTAGTAAATCAAGGAAAGGTCAGCTCTGGGGGAAACTGAAAAATAACAGCTTAAAACCAGTTTCATAATGAGAACCTGTGCGCCTTAACAGACTCACTCAAGGGTCCACCACAGTCCTCCTCGTGTGGAGGACACTTACTGCAGCAGTTTTTTTAATGTATGTGACTAAGGGCAGCAAAGCTGCTTTTTGGATGGCCTTGGTCTGATTTTGGCCACACATCTGATGACGTTCACTGGCTTTAGGGCAACAAGACAGGGAAGCCCAGGACTTTCTAGGGAAGCAATTGCAGAAGTGGTCAAGGTGCAAACCTGTGGCCCCTTGCAGCCCCTCATTTCTGGGGCTGAGCATGGAGTTTGGAGGAGCCTCATCTTCCCACCCCAGGTAAAACCATCCACCTGTTCTGCCATCACCACTCCTGTAGTTAACAGAGAGTACTTTTTCATGTGGTTGTATTATTTTGAAGGTGGAGGCAGAGGGCATAGGTAGTGATGTGAACCCCATCCTGCAACACAGCAGTCTCAGAGCAAGATGAAGCACTCACCCTCCCCAGATCCCAGTACTACACTGCTCTCAGCTGAAGAAGAGGGAGTGAATGGTATATGCTTATCTTTGTTATAAAGTCAAAGCATCATGTTTTGGTTAAAAACAAGACTGTTTTAATGTTCAAAATCCTCCCCTTGACTTGGCACCCCTGCTTAAGCATGAAGTGCTTCGCAGCATTAGCCAGGCCTCAGGCTTGCCATTTGTTTCTAATTATGGACTTGAACGATTCCACTGAAATTAAATACATGCAAGTGTAGAATTCCTTAAACTTCAGTGTTTACTTAAAGAGTTTATTACTTATTTTTACTGGAATAATATAGAATGTAGTCTGTAAGATGAACCTTTTCCCAACTGCATTCTCTGCAGAAAGCCACGGAAGGAAGGAGGGAGAATTAATATATTTGAATGAAATTAAAGTGAAGAGATGATTTTGCTTTCTAGACACCCACACTGCCTGGGCTTCACCCCTTTCTGGTCAGGCCAGGAAGGATTTCTGTGTTTTTAACCTTTCCATGGAGCCAGGTGTATGTGTGGAGGATGTTATGAGTAACTTGTCCTGGCAAGAGGACTTGTGGCATGGGCTAGATAGGAAGATCCCATCGACTGCTACTACCATGAACAGAGGGAAGCAGTGAGAGCAAGTTGGAGACATGCAGATGGACCTAAAATGGAGAGGTTTGGGATGGGAGGCAGCAGCAGGTTTTGCAGCCCACAAGCTGGATGAGGGGGTTGCAATTGCCCAAGCCACAGTTTCTACAAGGCTTTCTGCCCAGTACTCTCCTTGCTTAGATTAACAGCCATGGTGTTAGCAGGACCAGACAGATGCTCACCCATGAGGAGTGCTGTGAGATCTGAGCAGCTCCCAGTGTCTCTACTACAGGAAGTGCTGTGCTAACCATAGGGATTTAGACTTTTCAGTAGCTACATCATCAGTTTTCTTTTCGCTGGATGTTCATACACAGCTCATTGTAATCTTAAGTAAAAAGATCCTGAATGATTGCAGTCCCTTTTCAAGTTTGGAAATGTGTTTTGTCTAACAGATTGTTGTTTTAACTCCCTGGCTAAATGAAGCAGTTTTAGACCAAAAAATCCCACTTCCTCTGCTGCAAATATCTCAGCAAGACCTTGGGTGACACCTGTGCTCCAGCCTTCCCTCCTTTGTGGAGTTGGCCAACAGTTTTTGCTAACTCAGATACTCCTTTCATTATCATGCCAATCCCACCGCAAGAAGCACAAGGGAAAACCAGCAGCATTGGCATAGTAACCCTGAAACTGGATCTTGTTCCTTTAGGGAAAGCAACATACCTCCACACCGGCGAAGTCATTGATGGTGTTGACATGCGGGCAGAAGTGGGGCTGCTGAGCCGCAACGTTGTGGTGATGGGCGAGATGGAGGGACGGTGCTATGAGTACAGCAGCAAGTTATGCTCCTTCTTTGATTTCGACACCTTTGGGGGACACATCAAGGTAGAGCTGGAGACCTCTCCTTGCACTTTCATCCTCCCAACCACACCTTCACATACCAACGAAGCCAGGATGCAGGAAAGGAAAAATCCCTTGTGTCAGCCACTGAGCAAACAGCCTCTCCCCATAGTAGAGCAGATCCACCCTGCTGCTGCTGCCTGCCCTTTGGCTTTGAAATGCATCTCATGCCCTTCCAGACATTGCTTAGCTAGGCAGGCTTGCACTCAACTCACCCAAGATACAGTCTCCACATCCCCATCCCAGTTTTCCTCAGATTCTGGTGGTGCTCAGCCTGGGGAGTTTGATTTGAACCCAGCTGGCTGAAACTCATGGAAAATACTAAATGTAAATTGTTTTCCTTCTAAAATTAAGTTAAATGTAGCCATGGCAGCAGTGGTGGAATCAAAGAGGAACTGTGGTCCCCTTATCCACCAGGACTCTCTTTCCCTTACCCTGCAGCCATACACTCCCTTCTACATGGTAAATCTCTGTAGCAGATACACTGCAACCCTTCCTATTCCTGTATCCCCCTCCTTCTTACCCTCGATGTCTTTTATGTTTCTTGACTGATATTCTGTTGTTCTCCAGATTGGTCTTGATTTTAAGGCTACCCATATTGAAGGTCTAGAACTGAAATATATGGGCCAGCAGACTATGGGACATTACCCAATTCATTTCCATATGGCTGGAGATGTGGATGAGAAAGGAGGCTACTACCCTCCAACGTACGTGAAGGATGTCTCCATCCACCATACCTTCTCCCGCTGTGTCACAGTCCATGGATCCAATGGCTTACTGGTAAGAAACCCCAACATCTACCTCAAGACATCAAGGCACCAGACAAAATAAAATTCCTTACAGCATGAATGCAGCTTAATTATTGCAGGATATGCTGAGTTTTATTGTTAGAGCTACTGTCTGACTCTTCCTGCTGTGGATATATATTCCAGGCGTATTTCAACCTGCATTTAAAAGGAGGCAGCCAATGTGGCACTGTAGGCTGTGTGTGACTCAGAGCAAGCAGAGCTTTTGTATGTGTGCAGAGATGTCTGCAGACCAGCCCATCTTTAATGAGTAGTTGGATCTATCTATAGACAGACAGCTTGCTATTTGAAGAGGATAATCAGAAGGTTTAAGTGTGCTTCATCTTTCCCATAATAAAGGTTTATGTTTGCAATGCCATTCACAACATTAAGCACTTACAGAGTTCTGATTTGTCAGAGTTGCCCTCCAAAACAAGAAATCCTTTAGGATAAATCTATAAAATGACTTATGCTTACCAGACAAGTTACAGCACACCAGAAATGTTAAGAACACGTACAGATTCTCCCCAGATGTTGGAGTGCCACTTTCTTTGGAATAAGGATGCAAAGGAAAACTATCACTACCTTACTGAGCATCCTGGAGACTGGCACATAACCACAAAAGGCTTTCCTCACTCTTATGTCACCTCCAATGGCCACTTCTTATGGTGTCTTCTGGACGTTAAGGAAATGTGCAGAAATCTGTCCTCTTCCAAGCTGCTGAAGGTGTGAAATAAACATCAGGTTTGACTAGACAACTTTTCCCCAGGTATGAGCTCAAATTCAAAGTCTTAAAGTGACAAGATCTCTGTAGGCTAAAGACTGTTATCCGTTCAATGAGATCTCAGTGTAATGCAAAAGGAAAAAAGTGTATGAGAACCCTGAAGAGGAGCATTTGCCCAGTCAAGAGCCCTGTTACCATATATAGCAGAGTTTTAAGAGAAAACATATAATTGTAAGTTGTAGCCTAGATGGCCACTGTGCATTAGGAGTTCGTATCCATGCCACTGTTTTAAAGTTATCATGTCATCTCATAGTAGGAGCTTGTAAGAATCTATTTTCCTTGAACTTATTTAGGGAGTAGCAATTGTTTTCAATACCTAGCTAAGATAGGATTTTTACCCTTTACTTGCTGATGAATGCTTCCTCCTTTACTGACTCTAGAACATGGAGGCCTTTGTCTTACAGTCCTTCTTTGGTGAGGACTGACAGTTCCAACCTCTAAAAGTGGCAACATTGGAAGGGAAAGTCTACATGCATAATTAAAATGCACAGAAGTTGAAGAGAGGGTATTGAAATTGCAGCTTCAGAAGCAGAGCAGCTTTTATCTGCTATTTATGAATCAGAGGTTTTGGTTTTGACCTCTATTCTTCTAAGTTTATAACATGATCCTAAAAAACAACTAAGTGAACAGGGTTTCTGGAGAAAAAAAAGACATTCTACTACAGAAATTATATAAGGCGTTTAGGATCATACGGCATCTTCCCAATTCAAAGTCTCAAGTACAGGGGCTCAGTATAGGATTAATGTGCAGGGTGGAAGGGCACCATTGTGGGATTCATTTGTCACACCATCATGGGCAGTGGCACCATAAACACATTCTCTGGCTGTGCAGAGGTTACACAGCTGTTGATGAGCTGCAGACCAGCTAAAGCCCTGCTTCTGGATCTAATGTGAGATCTTCATTCCCTGTTGATTAATACTTGCCAGACCAAATACCCAGAGACTGGCAGTTCTGTTATCAGTCAGATGGATGGGTTCATAGCATTTGGAAATAGTTCTGTCTCTTGTGCTTTCTCCAAGTGACAACTGTGCCATGGGGGATCCATGGCACTGGGATCTGTGTGCTCAGGCTTTTCCAGCCAAGATGGCATGATGAAATTTAGACAGGCTGATTTAGCTGATGAAAGCAGCTTGAGTCTCTTGCTGTTACTTTGCTGCCACAATTCCCTAAATGACTGTGTTTTGCCTCCATGACAAGGCACCCAAGAGAAATCTCTGAATTTAGGACATCTGAAGTGTCAGTCAAAAATTTAATCCCTGTTGATTATAGTTCATCAAAATGCGTGAATACTGAAGTCTACTCACATAATCACAGAATTTCTGAGGCTGGAATAGACCTCCAAGATCATCAAGTCCAGCCTGTGACCCAACACCATGGCATCAGCTAGACCATGTCACTAAGCACCACATCCAATCTTTCCTTAAACACCTCCAGGGATGGTGAATCCACCACCTCCCTGGGCAGTCCATTCCAGTGTCTAATCACCCTTTCCATGAGGAAGTGCTTCCTAATATCCAACCTAAACCTCTCCTGGCACAGCTTCAGGCCATGCCCTCTCATCCTCATAATGCTTTATCAGTTTGGTTTGGGTCCCTCCTCCACCCCCTCCCCCACCCCATGTTTTTGGAGGTTTTTTTGTCTGTTTTGTTTGTTTGGTCTTGTGTTTTGGTTTTGGTTTTAGTTTGTTTTGTCGGGGGGGGTTGTGGGTTTGTTTTGTTTGTTTGTTTTGTTTTCTTTTCTTTTCTTTTCTTTTCTTTTCTTTATTTTTTTATTCTAACCATATAATTACTGCTGACAGCTGAAAAGAAAGCCCCAGTGAAATAAAACAGTCTGACCATGTTTGTTCAGTTGCATCATAGATATACTCCAAAGGTTGCATCACAACAACGTAAATGTTGTTTCATTGCTGCATGATAGACATGTGAAGTCAGCATCTCCATGCCTCAATTCATCAGGTGATTCCACCACAATCTCCTCATCTGTTTTCCAACTCTGTTTTCTTTCCTTTCCTCTTCCTTCTGCATCAGATACATTCACAAACACCCACACAGGTCTCTGATGATTACAATAGTTATTCTATACATTTCCTAGTTGCCTGTTGTCTTCCTACTTGGGCAACACTGCCTGTTTCTACATGTCTGAACACCATTTGTGCAAACAGCAATGAGCTCTGTATTTCCCCACGTAACATTAATTTCCTCTGAGATCAGGTAGATCCAAAGCATACATTGCTGAGGGAAATTTTGCCTTGATGATGTGCACAAACCACACTTTGGAAATAGCTGTACAAAAATCTAGCTGGGCTATTAAATATCAGTATAGCACAGCACTTAATGATGTCCTTAACATTAACCCATTGATTTCAGAGAGGCTTCTTGCATGACTGTGGTTGAGTACCTCTGCAAATCGTTTATCAAATGGGAGAAGGGCATCTGTTATTTTTAACTGTCATTAAAGTAGGCTAGTAATTTACATAACAAGCTTCTTCCCTACTTGCTTTGATATTGCTTTTCTCATGTCACTTCTGAGATATACTGAAAACATTAGGAAAAAAGAGCGCCCAGTTATTCCTGATGACATAAGTGTTTTTCTGTGGATCTGTACAGTGTGCTAAAAAGTCACTATCTCAACATTAGCTCCCTTCCATTGGTGGGGTTATTCTGCACTTGTCTGCAAATTCATCTTCATTGGGAGGCACTGAGGGTCCTTCTGGAAATAAATCTGTAGATATTCTTTTCTCACCATAGTCATTGTTCAAAAATGCAATAGTTACCCAATGTTTTCTTTAATATATTGGTCATAAAACCAGCTAGTTACACTACTGCAACTACTGAAACTTTGCTCTGATTCCCAGTCTTTACACTGCATCCCAGTGTGAAAGCTAAAATAGAAACAGCTATCGGGGAATGAAATTAAATGGAGGTCAGTAAACAGTCTGGCAGAATCCAGGGCAAAGCTGTGCTTCATGGAAGAGGTTATGCTATCTAACTGCTCCAGTGGTATCTGCTTTTACTAATCCAGCTATACTACACAGCAATTGTTTTACTATGAAGTGCATTGTCTGGCCATAAATTACTCATGGTTAAAGTAAGATTATAGGCCATTAGGAAGGTTTTAATCAGACAAAAAATTAAATCTATTGGAAAAGTTATTTTGGAGCAAGCCTCTCGTTCGCTATCCAAGCATTTCAGTACTCGGCTTGTGCATGAAAACGCACACAGGAAACTAAGTCAGTGCTGACCGAGAGATGAGATATGGGGGAAGTAATAAACCAAAGAGAAGGTGACAAATATATTGAGAACCATGTCCCTGGCTGATAACTCTGTGTTGTTCTGTGGGCTCTGAGGGATGAGTTAAGAGAAAACAGGAGTTTTCTGACTCTGAGCCCCTCTGCCATGCCTCTCTCTGCTTTGCTCCTCTCTCACTGTACTGGGAGATGCAATATTGCTCCTCATGTACAGGGTTGGGCTTTTTCCCGGCTAAAGTCTGATCACAACAGATTTTCATGTTCCAGGGCCGGTGCAGTGCTGTGCTGGCTGGAAAGATAAATGGCCTTACAAAGTGGCTAACATTTCTCTAGGGAAACTGTTTCCATCATCTAAATGTCACAGCACCATTACTTACGTGTCTTTCCAGTGTTACTATGTGAGAACAAGCTAATAGGTTTCTGTAGCAGCATCTGTACAATTCTTGCATCTTGAAAAACTAGAAGACTTCCTCTGCATGTTGGGAAAACTTCTGAAGATCACTCACTCTCCTGAAACATTCTTCCATCCTGTAAACCTTTACCATTACAAGTCTGGGACAACTCATTCTTCCAAAAGGGGACAATTCAGTCTAGTACATACACCTAAATAAAGAAAACTAAACCTTGCAAAAGCTGTCATCTAATTAGATCAGGGAAGTTAGCAGTTAATGTCGGTGAGGTAGCTTAAAGGAATGCACCACTTTGCAGGTCATTTTAGCTGTGTTTAATTTACTGTAATGACTTGTGTTCAGAGATTTGCGTATTTACACTGGAGCATGGATGATACATAATAGATGTGTGTGCAGATGTAAGCTTGTAATAGATTTGGCAAGCAAAGTGTTCTTTCTTATGTGAAAACATATTTGTAATAATTTCAACACTAGTCCTGGGATTTCGTTTTAAATTGGTGCTCCTTGCCTTGAGAATGAGGCATAAATATGGCAGAGGAGTCTCAGGCCTGTTTACAAAAGTAATTCAAGAACTTGAGCGCCCAGGTCTCTCAGTGACACCATAAAGAACAGGTCTTCTATCCAGTTAAGTATTGGCTTTTGCCCCTTGGCAATTGTTGTTTAATCAGAAGGGTTGGTAGGAACACAGTGGTGTCAGACTAACCTTTGCCAGGAAGGTTTCCTAAGTTCCAAGTGGTTGATGGGCGATAGCTGATGCGAAAGCAAGGAGAGAACCCAGGAGAGCCAGCACTTCACCTGGCCAGTGGAGATCTGACATTAATTTTTCATATCCCAAACATATCCACTAACAACTGACTTGCTGGACACGGTGTGTCCGAGCGCTGTTGTTTCCCAGCCAGGTGTAGCCTTAGGCTTCAAATTCACAGATCTGCTCCTGAAATTGTTTTCTCAGATCTTTCAGCGGTGTGATGGGTATTGGTTTGTCCAACACAATGGTGTCCCAATGTTAACAACATTCAAACCAAAAACAGAACAGCACTGATTAACACCAGCTGATTTGTCTCAGGGTCAAGTAAAACTTCCATCAACAACTTGGAAAAAAGGATCAGTTCAAACCTAAACCAAGCCAGCCTGTCTGGAAAACAACTTGCTGCCTCTCTGATACCCTGAAAAAATACTTTTTCAGCTCAGCTGCATTTTTCAGATGCATTTTATGTAGCTGCTCATGTAACTTTACATGAAGATGAATGAGCCCAGATGTGATTTGAACATCTAATGTCCTCCATTCATCCCCCACCCCATCTTTTTTCCAGTCTTGTGCTAAGACCGTCTCTGATTTCACAGGCCAACAGAAGAATGGAATGAACATTTCCTAGGTGATGACAAACTCCAATTAAATTTAAGTGTTGGAGTTATTGTTTACCCTGTAAGCCCTTAAGAGCAGAGAGTGATCTTGCTTTTGTTTTTGCTTATATACCCTGAGCTCAAGACAGTACTGATGTTCCTATGTGCCACTGCTGTAAAGTTTCTTGCTATTATGCAATGCATGAAATCTGAACACTGACCTTTGTTTTGTGCATGCAGGTGAAGGATGTTGTGGGTTATGATGCACTGGGCCATTGCTTCTTTACGGAGGATGGACCAGAAGAGCGCAACACATTTGATCACTGCCTTGGACTTCTTGTTAAGCCTAGCACTCTGCTCCCCTCCGACCGAGACAGCAGGATGTGCAAGCTGATCACGGAGGGTGCTTACCCAGGGTACATCCCTAAACCCAGGCAGGACTGTAGGTGAGTGGGACCCGTCCTTTCCCTCTTTCTTTTCTTTGCCATAAAAGACAGCATTACGTGTATATGATTATGTAGTCAACTGTAGAGGTCTGGGCTGTGACAGAACAGTGTCCTTGGGAACTTTGTACTTGTGCTATTCAAATTCCTACACAACTAGGGTGTAATTTTCACTTTTAGCATAAAGTCAGTTGAGGTGCTTCCTACCTCAGATATTGAAAATGTCTCTTTCAGAGTACACAGGGATGCCTTGTGCCCTATGGAGTCTTGATCCCAATGACTCAGTAAAATGTTGCTGTGTTCAGAATGGGCTGTGCTCTGACAGTTGTGCTCATCTCAAATGGTAGCTGATTTTGAAAATACTCCTGTTAGTTCAGAGGTCATTATTTGCAAAGAGTGGATACTGTTTATTGATACCACATTAGTATTATGCATTCATTTAGCTCAGGCCGCTCCAACTATGGAGTGAAATCAAAATAATATAATAAATGCATTTTAGCACAGACTTGGAACTTGGCAACCAAAGATCAAAGACTGTATACACCCATTGGATCTCTAATTGTCTATACATGAGTTCATGAAAAAGTTTTCATGAGAACTTTTCAAAACTTCTGTTTGCCACAAACACTGTATTAAACTTGAAAAATGCCAAATGCCTTTCTTCTCCCTTTTTGCAAGATCCTTTCCTCTAAGCATCCTTACAGATCTGCCAGCTGAGGTTTAGATGAGGATTATAGAAGCATTTGCAATAAGAAAGGATTTTACAAGTTCTTTTTGCAGTTCTGTTGTCTTCAAAAATCAGGTGAGATACAGAAGAAACACAACCAGCTTGGCCACACAGTTAAGTGTTAGAACTTTCTCTTAGAGGAATTCATGGGTTCTTCATAAGCAGTAATTTTTAAACACAGGTTAGAGAAATGACAGTCACAAATTCTGTAGTTGTAGCTGACCTGGTCATAAGTCAGGACTTGGATTCACTGAGCTCCTGAAGGCAACTCTAGCCCTCCTTTCCATTTTCCAGCTGTTTTTTTCTGCCCCGAAATCAAGCTGCACAACCTAGGAATATGATTTCATTGCTAATTACTGGCTGTTCATGGTGCCTACTCATTTTGATGCATATCTAGCAGCTAATTAGCTTTCTTCCTCCATCCTCCCAACTCTTCTTGAGAGAATACTAAACAATGCAAAAACTGTGTGCTTAGCAGCTAGGCAAGAGGATCCCCAGCTGTAGTTCATAGAGCATAGCAAGTGGTCTGGATCTGTGATCTGTGGAACCACACTGTTTTCAGAGTGATTTCCACTAAAAGCTGGACATAAAGCTTGCCTTTTAGAGGCAAGGCCTTGAGGACAAGAACCTTATGCAACAGAATGGGAGGTCTTCCATGGTGAAGATTTGTCTTCAGACCACAGAGCACTGATGCTGTGTTGAAGCTCCTGGCATTAGATTTGTGGTTGCAGTCAGTGAGGCTTCATAGCTGTTGCTGGCAGAAAAGAAGTATTGGCATTTGGGGGCCAA